>JAMYXO010001700.1:0-27858 GCA_033310375.1 Conus canariensis | reverse complement strand
TTTTTAAAAAAAAAAAAAATTTTTTTTTAAACCCCCCAAATTTTTTTTTTTTTAAAAAAAAAATTCAAAAATTTTTTCCGGTTTTGGGGGGCTTTTTTTTTTGGGCCCTCCCAAATTTGTAAAAATTTTTAAAAACCCCCCCTTTTTTTTAAAAATTTTTTTTCCCTCCGGGGGGGGAAAAAAAAAAAATTTTTTTTTTTTTTTTTAAAATTAATTTTTTTTAAAAATTTTTTTTTTTTTCCCTTTCCCTTAATTTCCCCCCCCGGGGGGAAAAACCCCCTTTTAAAAAAAAAAGGGGGGAAAAAAAAAAAAAAAACCCAAGTTTTCCCCAAATTTCCTTTTTTTTTTCCCCCCCCCCCTTTTTTTTTTTTTTTCCCCCCCCGGGGGTTTCCCCAAGGAAAATTCCAAAAAAAAAATTTTTTTGGTTATAAAACCCCTTTTTTAAAGGGGGTTTTTTAAAATTTTTTTTTTTTTCCCCCAAAAATTTTTAAAAAAAAGGGGGGTTTCCCCCCTTTTTTGGGGGGTTTTTTTTTTCCCCCCTTTAAAATTAAAAAAAAACCCACCCCCCCAGCCCCCCCCCCCTTTTCTCTCCAAAAAACCCCAAAAGGGGCCCCCCAAAAATTTTTTTCCCCCCCCCCCGGGGAAATAATTTACTAAACGATAAACAACTTTTTAAAATCTTTAAAAATCTTTAATGTTTCCCCCCAAGTGGAGGGAAAAACATCTAAGAATTTAAAAAAGCTGGGACCCAAAAATTTATTCCCCCCAATTATAATAAAATTTTTTAAAAACCCTCGTTTTTTTAAAAAAAAAGGGTTTTTCCTGAGGAAAAAGGGGAAAAGGGTTAAAAGATTTTATTTTTTGGGCATTATGTATAAATGAAATTTGGGCCCCCGCTAGTGGAACTGGGGGAAAAATTTTTACCCTCCACTGGGTGGAGGGGAAAATAAGATTTAAAGATTTGAAAAGTTGAAATTTTCCCTTTAGTAAATTATTCCCCGGAGAGGGGGGGGAGAAAAGATTTTTGGGAAGTGCCCCCTTTTTGGTTGTTTGGAGAGACTGCGGGGCACAGAGTGAATCCCTAAAGTGATGTGTGCATGTTTTGCTCGTGTGACAAAAGAATGAAAATCTAGCACTTAAATTCCCCACTACAAAAACGGAAAGGGAAAATCGGGCCCCTTCCCAACCAATACCCAACCGGTTTACCCAAACCCGGTACCTGAAATATCTCAGACAAAAACCCAAAATTTCAAAAAAAAAAACCCTGAAATTTTTTCAAAATCCCCAGTACTTTCGAACTTTTGAAGATTTGGAAAGCTGGTTTTTGCGCGAAAAGACCGATTCATCGCCATCTTTGACAAATTTAGAGAGATGCAAGGCATGCGGGGAATTTTTTATTTCTTTCAACAAAAATGGGGGCAGATAAAAATTCGGTTTAACAATTTTCTTTTTTTTATTTTTTTTTCCAAATTTTTTTTTTTTTTTCTTGCCTTTATTTCCCCCTAATCGTTTTTTTCCCAAAAAAATTTAACGGAAAAAACGTAAGGGAAAACGGGTCTCCCAATAAAGAACAGAGAAATAAAAATCTGGCCCCTTCCCCACAATTTTGAAGAAAAGATTAAATACATAGTGCTTTACATAATAAAGGAGGAAAGATTAAATGCCCCCCACTATACTCAGTAGGGGAGGCAAATCCCTGGTTTTTCACCCCTTTTGGGAGGAAAGATGAAATACAAACCCCTTCACAAAATTCAGGAAGCTAGTAAAGTACCGGGCCCACTTCTTTAAAATACACGAGGCAAAAATAAAAATACCGGCATTTTTACAAACTACAGGTTTGGGAAATATGAAATATTGGCGTTTAAATTGCAATTTTGGGGGGGAAGAGGGAAAATCCCTGGCATTAAGTCTAAACACAAAAAAGGAAAGCAAGATGAAATGCCTGTTACTTCACATAAAACGGGAAACAAGATGGAACCTGAGACAGAACCGGGTTTTTATTACCCAGCTGTTTTTGATACTACACCAATCCCGGTTGGGGGAGAGGAGGGAGACAGACTACCGGGTTTTATTACCCAGCTGTTCTGTTATTTCTGATGCTACTAATATTAAAGGGTTGGAGGAAGGAAAGGGAAAAGGATAGGAAAAAGCTCTGGCTTCATTATCAGCTGATTTTCTCACTTACACACTAAAGGGGGAAAGGGGGGGGGGGGGGGGGGGAGGGGGAGGTAAAAGAAAATAGAGTACCGGGTTTTTTTATCAGCTGAAATTTGGGAAACATTTCATATTTTTGGGAAAGGGGGGAAAAGGGGACAAAGTCCCTTTGGTTTTTCTTATCACTGTATTTCTGATACTACACTTTTACTGGAATGAGGGAAGGAAGGAGACAGTAAAAATAACTTTCATATCCCGCTACCCTTTGTGGTTTTTTTTTGCATGGGTCGAGTGGGGGGACATGTTGATTCAGTAAACGATTACAGAGCATGAGTTTTTAAAGTCTCTGGGGCCACTTGCCACACCCCCACCATTTCCTGAAACCCAAGTAGAAAGCTCTTGCGTTTTCAATAAAGTTTCCCTTCTAGGGGTTTTCTTTACTGACGAGGTACTCGACAACCCTTTGTGTTTTGGGATTACGGGTTTTTTGGGAAAGATCTAGACTATTCCCTGCCTTTGCTGACTTTGTTTAAAAAAAGGCCCCCTTTCGGGGGAAAACCCATTTTTAAATTTATAAATTTAAAAAAGGGTTTTACCCTTTTTGGGGGGGGGGGGGGGTAAATCCGGGGGATAAGGGGGGCGGGGGGGGTTTTACCTATGGGGGGGGGAAAAAATTTAAAGTGACTTTAAAACCCCCAAATTCCAATCACTTTTGGGACAAAGTGTAACCATCAACCTGGTTTTTTTGGAGAGGGGGAGAGGAAGAATGGGGGGGAAATCCCCTGTTTTTCTCCCCATAACAATATTGGAAGGGGGGGGGGGAAAACAGAAAAATTGGGGGGGGGGGTTTCCTTTAATTTTAATTTGGGATGAATATACACAATGTCTGACAAAAACTCCTTTAGAGAAAGTTTAAATGTCGGTTTTTGCAAATCTTATTTCGCCCCCCAAACCCCCCTTTTTCACATAATCAAATCTCCTAAACCCAAAAAAAATACTAAAATCTACAAAATTAAACAAATCTAATTGCGTGAAAAGGGGGATTTGCGGGCAAAATAATTTTCCTGCTTAAAACCGCACATTTAATTTTTTCTCTCTGATTAACAAAACAGGCACTGGGTTTGGTGGGCCCAACTTTGCAATCTTCGCGAACAAACGATCTTTTAGGGGGCGGGGTTTTTTAGACTAGAAAAAGGGAGTCTCTCTTAAATAAAAAGGGGAGGGGTTGTTTTCATAATTCTTTCAATTTCTTTAATACGTCTACGCTCCATATGGGGCCCTGTGGCCAATTCAAACACCCGCCCTCCGCCTCCCCAGGCGCATACAATTATCTTATTTTTTACCCAAAGGAAAGAGTTTTTGATTACTTTGGATGTCTTCAGTAATACTTTTTTTTTTTTTAATTTTTGATCGCTTTCACGGGGTTTTTTAAGGGGGGCCCGTTGCTTTAAATTCTTCATTGTTCAGGGCCCCGGGGGGGAAAGACTCCCCGAAAATCCCCCCTAACCCATTTGTGTTGCGTGTTTTGCCCAAAAGGGGTCTCTATGATATTGATGGTAAACGGTTTTTGGGCTAGATTTTTAAATTAAAGTTTTTTTAATAGACCCTGGGACCCAAAGGGTTGCCGGGAAAATCCCTTTTAACTGAAACCCGTTGTCCTTAAAAACAACGGTTTACAGCCCCTTTAAACCCCTTTCCCCCTCATCAACCTATCAATCTAGGATACTTTAATGGACCTCCCCATGTATATTTTTTGGGTAAAGCCACAGCCACAGCAGTTGGGGCTTTTACCCCTTTTAAAGGCTCAGTTTTCTTTATACCTTGAACCCAAAGTCAAAAACCAGTTAGGGGCTTTACTTAAAATTTTTTTCTTTTTTAATTTTGGGTTTTTGGGGAAAGATAAAAACAAGCCCCAACTGGGGGTTTTTATTGGGAAACGGTTTTAAAACAAATCGAGGCATTTTTTAAAAATTTTTTCTTTTTGGGGCAGGCAGATATATTTCCCAGACCCTTGTTTTTTGAAAGCCAGTTTTTTCGTTTCCCTGTTTTCAGACACCCTAGCGGTTTTTAATCAGTTTTTTCAATAGGGGCCTTTTCCCTTTTCCCAATACCCCCCCAGGTAAATTAATATACTTTGTACTTTGTTTCGCCCATAAAAAGGATGTTTTTATTACATTTTTAACATGTTTTTTTAGATTGAAAAAGCAAGAAAAAAGATTGTTTCCCTTTGCATTTTTAAAATAAAGCCTATTTCTACCATTTCTGATCCCCCAGAGGGTTTCATAAAAGTCAGAAAATTTTCCCCCCGGCGAGGGTTGTTGGGAAACTTCTTTCCTGTCACTAAGTAATTTTCTTTCATTGCTTCCCCAACGTCTGTAAATGTTTGCTCTGCATGTCCCTGCTCTCTTAAACTTTTTTTTAAATTTAAAAGTTAATTTGGCCCCTCCTTTTCTCTTTAAGGGCCTCTTGCCTTAGCTAAATCTTCCTTTCCCTTGTTAGGGGCTTTTCTCTCTCTTCATCAGAGGGAAAATTTACTAAAAATAAATTGCTCCAAAAAAAGCCAAAGCATTAACAATAGCCCCCCCAAACCACCCAGAACTAGTCCAGACTCTTTTTATAAATGAATGAATTTTTTTTATAAATCAATTTTTTTTATAAATTCAATCTTTCTATGCATTAAATGTTTTCGGGGATAACCCCCTGTGAAACCCAAAAAGTTTTTTTTGGGCAACCCCTGCAGTTATTACAGCTAAACCTTTAAAAAACACCCTCAATGTCAAACCCTTTCCAAAGACCCCCCCGGGGCCCATTTTAAACTTTTTTGTTTGCTAACATGCTAATCCTTTACAAAGACTGCTGTTTACAGCAGAGTGGTAAATAGAAATTGATGATCTTTGAAAAGGGGGGCCCTTTTCCCAATGTTTTTTATTAACTAAAAAAAAATTAAAATAATCATAATATAAAAGATGTCTATTGTTTTTTTAATTAGAAAACCCTTTTGTTGTCAAAAGCTAAAAAAAAGGGGTTTACAACTATTTTGGGCCCGAATCTTTTTATCTTTCCATGTTGGGCGGTTTATTTTTTAAAAAAACATTTTGCAGGGTTAAAAAACCCTATAAAACCGCCCAATGGGCATGCAAAATTTAAAACCAACTTTAAAATCAGGGTTTTTTTTATTTTTATTTTTTTTTAAAAAAAGATTTTAAAAAATGGTTTGCGACGAGCTTTAAAGTGTGAGGAGGCGCAAACCCCTCTGCCCATAAAGAAAGATTTTACTCTCTGGCGGGCTGGGGGAAAAACCCCAGGCAGTATCTAGGCGTTAAAACTAAGTATGAACAGTTCACAATTTTTCTACATCAGCGTTGAGGGGATTACGCCGGGTACGAAGCACAGCAGGTTTCAAAAATGGTTAGATGGGTTTGGACAGAAAATAATTAGTTAAAAGAAAAGTTAGTAGGCAAGATAGCCCCGATTGATTCAAAAGGGAAGTTTTAAAAATTAAATTAACACAAGACCCGGGTTTTTAACCCAAAGCCCCTAGAATTTTTCTTGAAAATGTGACATGTTTTAAAAGAGGGGGACTTTGGTATGCCCTTCATCAGGGGTTTTAATTACTTTCAATCATTTTAAATTTTTAAATCATTTTAAATTTTTAATCAGACAAAAAAATGAGCGAGCAGGGGGAAGACTCCCGGGAGAAAGAATGTCCCCAAGTAAATCCGCAACTGAGTGCCCCACGGGCGAGTGTCCCAAAAGTGAGTGTCCCGAAAGTGAGGGAGTGTTACAAAAGCAAAAAAATTCGGGCCGTGTTGAGGCCCCGGTCGTAAACGGTAAATGGAACAGACTGAAAAAAAGAAAACCCAAAAGCAGCAAAAAAAAAATTATTAGTTTGTAATACAACATCGCCACCAGCACCGCCGCCGCCACCACCAACAACAACACAATCAAGCTGAAAGATGTTTTTTATGTACGGGGGGTTTTTTTGGGTTGGGGGAAAGGTTTTTTAGCATACAAGCCCCCTTAAAGCCATACTTAGCAACAAAGTCAAAACCCCCCAAAAAAACGTAAAAGAACCCGTTTCTGCAAAAAAAGAAACAGCCTCCTCCCTGTAGACCCCAATTTTTAATAAATCATTTTTTAATGTGTTTTTAAATTTCTGGTTAAGTAAAAGGGTTTAATCCCGGGTTTTTAAGTCAGTTAAACAATTTAAGGTAAGTAAAGCCCCAATTTAAGTGCAATTAAGTCCCAAGTTTTTTTAAGTACTATTAAGATCTTAAGTTAATTTCTATTTTAATTTACTAGTTAAGATTTAAAAAAGTACTATTTAAAGATCTTAATTTGAGAAATAGTTAAGTACTATTTAAAGGGTTTTTAAAGTAAAGAATTTGTTAAGTAAAATTTTTAAAGTACAAGTAAAGTTTTTCCCAGTGACCTTACGTATGAAAGCCCCGGGGTTTAAGGGAATTTCCCCTTCCCTATTGGTAAGTTAGCGACTTCTTT
The DNA here is from genome assembly GCA_033310375.1 of Conus canariensis. Classification (NCBI taxonomy): domain Eukaryota; kingdom Metazoa; phylum Mollusca; class Gastropoda; order Neogastropoda; family Conidae; genus Conus; species Conus canariensis. The sequence continues at coordinate 21,204 of JAMYXO010001700.1, read as the reverse complement.
TTTAACAGCGGTTGTGTTTATTTGATAAAGAGTAGAGCGCAGATTAACTTTTTGTGTGAAAAAAATATTTTGCGTTAAAAGAGAGCCTGCTTGTAGTCGTTGTGACTTTTTTTTGTTTTTTGACAATTTCTTTACCATCCCTTAGCTTTCTTCATTACAAAAAGCCTGGGTAGCAATACTATACATCTTTCCCCCGTAAGCCAACATATTCTTGTATAATCGTCCCATTAAGTTCACCTTCATTTTTTAAAACACTTTCTTGTTCACAGTTGAAGGAAAAGGCGAATCTTTTGGGTACCCGCAGGTGTCGTACCCCCAACCCGGGCCCCTTTGGTCACTTCTTTTTTCCATGTCTTTGAAAAAAGTTTTCATTTGGGGAAATGTCTAGAATAAAACTATCAGGGGTTGGGGTAAACGACTTTTGATTCGGGGTATAGGGGCTTAAAGTAGCCCGGTATAAAATTTTCTAGCATCAATAACTTTGACAGCCTCAAACAGAAAACCCCCAATAAACACGGGCGGTCCAACTTCACATTCGGGTTTTTTCATCATAACTCCAACCAGGCTATCACTAAACCGCAAAAGTTTTGGGGAGTTAGGTTTAGGGGACCACTTAATTGTTTGTTTTTTTTTCGAAAACTAATCTTACATCTTTACGTTGTGTACTTTCCCCCATCGTCTTACCAAAACAACTGTTGTTATTATTTTTAAAGAAGTTTTTTTTCTGAGGCATCAGGGGCCCCTTGGGTTCTAAGATCAGTGTTCTTCAGGGATTTTATGGTTCATGGAAAGGTCCTTGTCGAAAGAAATTTTCTGTGAACGGCAAGTAATTTTTCAGCCCCGTGTCTTTGGTAAAATTTTTGCAGCCTTTTAATGACAGCCCTATTTAGTTTTGTGCCCCAAGATTAGGCACGATTTGGGGGCGGCTCGGTGGGACTCATCTTTAATTTTTCTCCCGGCAAAGGGGGAAAAAATTTGGGTTTATGGGGGTCGGGCAATTCTTTAGGATAATCTAAGTCTACCCTAAGATTAACCCTTTTGGGATTATGGGGCGTAAGTGTGTAGCATACTCAACACCCCCAGTAACCTCATGAGGCCCTTTCCCATCATTTTAAAGTTTTTTTTAATGGCAGTCCCTTTGGCTCATGGCCCCCATACAGATTTTTTGGCGTCTAATTTACATCAATAGTTGGAGGGTTTTAGTTGGATCATAATCTTTCCTAAATATTTTGTTGTTGGCTCTGGGGGAAAGGGGATGACGGGCCCCATATAATGCCCCCCCTTACCCCGTCTTCAATATCTGGAAGTTTTTCCCAAATCGGGAATTAAGTAAATCTCAATGTTTGTAGACTTAAAGGGAATGCGCCCCAAAGACCCCCCGGGGCAGAGATTCCCTGGGGACAAAATTTCTAGACCGTAGTTTTTTCATGAAAGTGGATCTGAATTCTAAAAGACGTCTCCCAGAAAACCATACGGGGCCAATAATTTTGATCGTGATAATCGCCCATTGTTCGACAGTGAATTCTGTCCGGGTTTTTCTGTGCGAAATTCATAGTCAGCGTCATTATCCCTCCACCTCAAAGAGGGGCTTTTAAAAGTCTTTCTTTATGTGGCAAGCGCTTGCCCGTAAAACCCCTTTTCCCACAAAGTCCATGTTTTCAAAAGGGAAAACCCCTTTTAAACGGACTAAAGATGGGTCAAAATATTGTTTGGTGATTGGACAGTCTTGTAGAGACCCTGATAATTTACCCAAAACTCCCCATCAGTTTGGCTGGCAAGCATAAAAGGGAAAAACAGTTACATTTAAAGGTCTTGTATTTTTTCTGATGATTGTGCAATACGCTAACCCTCTTACATTAAGAAGTTTTTGCTTGCATGAAAAAAGGGGGAGAATGGGTAGCCCGAAAATTTATAAAAGAAGATTGGTAGTTTCCATTTTTCGGGGTAAAACCTTTGATTGGGAAGATTGCAATGTTATGGCACCCCCTCTGAATTTGCCAGAAAATTTTGTTTCGTGGTCTCTCACGTGGGTTTTCTTTTTTTGTTGGGGGGTTAGCTCCGAGCCACATATCCAGCAGGGGGACCCTGAATTTAAAAACTTTTCTTTATCTTCGGGAGCTTTAATGTCTGAAATGTTCAGCTAAATTAGAGAATTGATTGCGAAGGTTTTTCCCTCTGTTGAAAAATGGGAATTAGCTGCGCGGGACCCCTGTAAATTTTGGGGTTGTTGGTGTGTGCCCCATCTGATCTAACAAGACAAAAGAAAAGAAAAATCTGTGGTGGGTTAAAATAAGGTTGTTTTTTTTTCTTGTTGAGGGCCCGTATACTGTGGAAAGATCGCCTCAAAGAAAGCAAAGATAGGTAGGGCCTCATCGGCAGTTTTTTGAAACATTTTTTAAAACTAATTTTAGAGGGGGCGGGGGCGTAAAATTTCGGTTTTACAGTCTACAAAAACTTTTACAAGGGTTTTTATTTTCAGCAGCTGCTTCTATTTTTGGGTTTCCTGCCCAAAAACCCCCTTTCACAAAGCTCCTGTTTAGTTTCGTGTTTTTGTAGTTTAGGCCTTTAAGCCCTGCAAATTTGGATCTAATTAATACATAAGGGCCCTCTTAAAAAACCGCCCCTGAAAACAGAATCGGTCTACATGTTTTCCCCCAAGTGTTCGCCAAAGGGAGGAGTTTGGGGAAGAAATCCTTAGGGGGCTAGATTGTCTACTAAATTTCCCATGTGAATACTTTCAGTGATTGGTTTTTTTTGTTCTTCAAACGGGGCGCTACTTTTATGCTAAACTAAAAAAGGCTATGTTATCAAATTTCCCGGGGGCTATTTTTAAATACTGCCTATAATTAGATACTCTGTTTGCTTTTTTTTTAAAATGAATGTAAGTGTCCCAAAAACCACCACATAAAACACATATTGTCAAAATTTAAATGTATATTTAAGCCCTGTCATTTTAATCAAACTTTTGGAGGGGATGAAAAATTTTCCGACAATATATAGAATTTTGTTTTTTAAATCTGATTTCAATGCCCTTTCCCCTTCAGCCCAAACCCGGGAGCCGCGAAATTTTTGCTTCTTCCATTTCGCAGGGTTTAAAAATTTTGTGAAAGGGCATGTAATCACCCCAGTCAGAATTAAAGTCGAAAAAGCTGATTACTTCTTTCGGGTTAGTTAAAAACCCAGACTAGTATACTAAATCATCGGGGGTTTTTATTTTCAATCTAAATGGTCAACAACACTTTTACTGGGGGGGTAAATTTTGGGAAGAGACTCTGGGATTTTAAAAAAATGGCATGTTTTAGTTTTCCCTAAACCGTTTGGGGGGGTTAAGGGAGGGTCCATGACAAATTTCGCTAAACATTTTGCCCCCCGGGTTTGGACCCCATCGCTTTTGTGATCGTCTTTTTTAAGATCAAATAAATGGGTTAATAAAAAAAAAATAAATACAAAAATTTTGGGGCTAATTTTTTATTTAATTTGAGGTAATAAAAAAAATAAATCAAAAAATTTAGTTAAATTGAATAGCTCCCCTTCAGATTTAGTAAAAATAGACAATTTGATGTTTATCAGGAAAAACCCTTTCTATTAACTAAAAATTTCAAAACACTTTTAATAAATGGGGTTGGGGCCCGAATCTGGCATTTTAAATGATTACGTTGGTTAACTTTTTGCGAATTTTCGTGGGCTCAAAAAAATCCGCAATTAAATTTACCAAACTTTTTTCTTAAATCTTCTTCATTAGCCCCCCCCTTTCCCTCAAATTTAAATTAAGGCACAGCCCTATATTTTTAAGCTCCCTAACTACTTTGGTCGTCATTTTTAAAATCGAAAAATATAAGTAATACAATAAAATTTTAAAACGGGCACGGGTTTTTTGGGTTTTGTTTTATCCCTTTGCAAGGTTCCCGCTTTGCAATGTTCTTTCTGATTGCCTCGCGTCTAACCCGTTTTTGAAGTAAAAGTCTTTCTCCAAATTTTTTTTTGGAGGTGATCTTTTGGGGTCTGAAATTATCGCCATCAGCCATTTGGGTCGTTTAAAAACTTCGTTTTGTTTCTTTTCCAACCCGTAATGTATTGCTTTTAATAACCTTAATGAATGAAGTTTTGTGTTTCTAGAGCTACAATGGCGGGTGTGCTTTTGTTTTTTTTTGGGTTTTTAGCTTCTTTTAAAAAAGCACTTTCAATCGTGGGGCATGGCAACTAAACCCAAACCAAAACTCCAAAAGCTTTGGGTATCGGTGCCCCAAAAATTTCCCGTAGCTAAAAGAGCGACCCTAGACCCCCTTTCCCTTTAAACGGGGTTAAAAAAAAAACTGATTTAGCCGGTGTTTTTTAAGAAAAGGGCATTTAAAGGGTTTAGCATTTTTTTCTTTCTAGTAACCTATACTTGTTAAAACACTTTTTATTTCCTCTTCAAGCTTAGTCATGTGCTTTTAAACTAAACTGCCCGGGCCGTCTTTTCCCTTTTAAACAGATTATTTTTTTTAAAACCCGTACAAAAATTCTTATTAACTTTTCTGGCAAACACTTTTCAAAAGAGTAAAACGCAAAAAAATTTAACATACTTTAAAGAAAATAAAAAACGAGTACTGTTTTTGTCTTTGGCAAAAATCACAGTAAATTTGTCAGAAAATTTTCAGAAGTGTTTTTTTTATCCCCCCTTTTTAGTAAAAACAATAAAAGCCTAAGAGGGCCCCCCAAGTTTTAAAACTTTATTTGTTCACCTCTGATTAACGTAAGCTCCTGGCCCAAAATAGGATCGACTCCCCTTTGGGGAAAAAAAATAAGCGAAAAAAACATCGTCATTTTTTTTAGGGGAGTGTTCTAGTTTTGGGGTTTAAAATCTTTAAACCGCCCGTGTCGCCCCCCCCTTCAGCTAAGGAAAATTTTTTCTCCGCAGCATATATTCAGAGCCCTGCTTACTATTTCCCAAACCCGCTTTTTCTGTTTTGTTTCCTTGGGGAATAGGCTAGCAAGAAGGGGGTCCTTTAAATTTAAAAACTTTCCCAAAATTGAAATTTTTTATCAAAGTATACAAAAGGGGCTTCGTAGTTCAAACTTTAAAATGCCCGTTTTAAAGTCAGGAAGCAACGCCCAGGCATTCTCTGTTTTTGAAGTTTGGGAAATTTTGTTTTTCCAAAATCGTTTGCTCTTAGATTTTTTTTTCTCTTCCCGGGCAGGCATTGTGTGTTTTTTTTTCTTCAATTTTATTCGTTTGTAAACGCCCTGTTTTGTTTTTTAAAACCATTAAAAATTCCTGCCCCTCCTATTAAACAAAATCCGTTGTTTCGCTAGATCTTTTGCTCCCCACTGCAACGCATTTAGGAGCAACTCTGATTTTGATTTGGCCCTCGAGACATTTTTTAATTTTAAACAATTTTTTTATTAAACAATCTGTAAAAAACAAAATTTTAATGAGCAACTGTAATAAACAATCTATATAAACAAACTGTAATAAAAAAATCTATAATGAGCAATCTATAATAAACCCAAACTATAATGACAAAAGAAAATTTAAAATGGCCCGGGTCCGGTAAAACCTTTGTTTAGCGTGGGGTTTGATTTTTTAGCTGGGTCTTTTTTTTTTTTTTAAACTCATCCTTGTCCCTGATTTTATAAAATTTTTACTTAAACATTTTCAAAAAAATATCCCTGTCCTTGTTAAAATAAGAAGGGCTGATTTTAACTGCGATCTAAAATCTTTTAAGACAGCATTGTATTTTTTTGCTAAAAAGCCAAACAAAAAAATAATTGGGTGTTTCCGCCCAAAGGCCCCCTTAGACAGAGTCCTTCTTTTTTTAACAATGTCCCTTTTTTCGGCTGAACAGTCATCAAAATAAACAGCGTTTTTTAGGGTTTCCCCCAAATACCTATGAATGTTTTTAAACATCGCCTTTGCTTGTCAGTAGGGTCAAAAAAAAAATTTTTCTCGTTGTCCAAAACAAAAAAGCCTTTCTTTATAAGACTTGTTGTGCTTAATGGGTTTTGCAGAATATAACAATGTACTCGTAATGAAACCGTAGACTTGGGTTTGTAACAAACAAGTTTCGAAGACAGTTTTCCCACCCCCCAGTAATCCCACAAATAAAAAAAACAGTGCGGGGCTTTGGGCAAAAAGTTCAAACCCCTTTCCCTCTGTTTTTTAAAAAAAGGGTATTTCTTTAAATCTATTTTCTTCAAGGGTTTACTGGGCGTCAAAACCACAAAAAAAGTGCATTTTTTAAAACTGGCCATTCTCCCCTTTCCTTATTAATTGTATTAGTATGCCATCTGCCCCACCTTTTTTCCACTCCGTGCAGTCGTTGTCATACCCTTGATCTAAAAACCGCCCCTAGTCCAATTTGTTTGTTAGATAATCTTTTGGCTTTTCATCGTGAAAGTGAAGTTTTTTACCACATTTTTTTTTATCGGCTAGGGGGTTGTCTGCTGCCGCCAGCAAACAAAATTTTTTTATTTCATCAAAGTGTTGGGCAGGTAAAAAATCCGGCCCAATACAAAATGAAAAGGCCTTTTCCACTACCCGTGCCAAAACAATTTCTCAATTTTTGGGGTTTTAAAAAAAACCTCAGATTCCCTCTTAAAAGGAGCTGAGGGTTCAGTAAATAGCAAGGGGAACCCCCTTTTTGGGACCTTTAAAAAAATTGGGTTATAGCTATTTCCCAGACAGTGTCCCCTTTTTGTTTTTTAAACGTAGGGCTGTTTGGGGTAAAACTCTTTCAAAATAAAAAAACCCCCCTACTTTTTTTACTGATTTAAGATTATTCTAGCTAGTTCAGGGGTTTTGTTCAACGTCAAAATTAAGAATGTTAAAACAGTGTTTTTTTGGCTAAGGGGTCATCTGAAGAATAAAAAGACCCGCTGTCATTGAATGGGCAGTTTATAAGTAAATCTGTCTCTTAGTGGCGCCTTGGGGAATATGGCCCGGTGGGTTTTTAACAGTTCAAAATCTAGAGGGGTGCAAATCTGTTTTTAAATTTCTCGCGCTATTGCTGTCTCCCTCGTCTTCCCCTTTGGGATCTGCAGGGATTAAGCCCCGTGCTTTAAAACCGTTTTGGGGTCTGGATTCCTTGAAAGATTTTGGGCTTTCCTTTCTGTTCTAGGCAGCCATAGATCAGAATAGAGATTAAAATGTCTGCGCTACCAGTGAGAAAACTTTTCACCCCCCCAGTTTAATTTCCATATTTTTTTAAAGGGTGGGCCCCGCCCAGGTTAGCAACGACAGTAGCATTAGGATCCGCCGACTCAATTCTATTTTGAATGATAGCTTTGGGGTGCCTGGGATTAAAAACAAGTTTAGGCCCCAAATTTACTAAAACTTTCTGTTAAAATTTCATTGGGTCAAATTTTTGATGGTTATTTACAACGCGCACAGTCTGCTTTGCCCTTTTATGCCGTGGGGGTTTCCCTTGCTTTTCTGAAGGATCAAGGTCGCGCCGTTTTGGGTTTTATTTTTTTTTAAAAAAAAAATAATAAATATATAAAATAAGGCTGATGAAGATTTTGACGCGATTGATCCATTTAGGAAATGAATTTTAAACAGATTCGGGCCCTTTCAAATTTCAAGATGAACTTTTAAAGGGGCAGGGTTCTTTTCTCCCCCCGACGGCCTCAAGATTAAAGGGTCTTCACTTTCCCTTTGTGCTCGTCCAAAAAACTTTTAGGAGTAGGCTCTTTACTCCCCTTTAAAACCCGTCCGGGAAATATTGCGACAACGAATTAAAACATTCCCCCAAAAAGTATAGGACGGGGGGTGCCAGACCCTGCTTTTATCCCAACGTTTTGAAGGGGAGGGGGTCATTTGTATATAAAAAATAAAAATTTGGGCCTTTTAAAAGTTTTCTTCAGTGGGAAAAAAAACTAGGTTTTTTTTAAATCTAAGTACAATTAAACCCAAAAACTCCCTGCTGCTGATGCAGAAAAAAAAAAAAGATTAAAAAATTACCAAAAATTTAAAACCGAGGTCGTTTGAGGTTTTTTCGAAAAGTGGGGCGGAGGTGCCCAAAACAAACTGGGGAAAAGAAATGACCTCTATTGGAGAGTTAGGTCAAAAAACAGATGAGGCAATAGCAGAAATTGAGGGCGATTTTAAAGAGGAGACACAGTTAAAAACAATTGCTGGTTTGCCTAGTCAAAGAAAACGGGAGCTGGTCCTGAAAAGCAGCGGGTTTACAAACAATTGATGATCCCCCCATTGCCTTTAGGTGTACACAGGAATCTTAAAAACTGCCGGGGGAACTCAGGGGTCTTGATTTATGCTCTACGGAGAATAAATGGCGAGGGTAAAAAAAAAACTTGTCAAAACTTGGGGACTAGGGGAGAATAAAGAGAAGAAAAAAAAAAAAAAAAAAACTGGGTGATGCAGATTATAACAAATTTAGGGCAGAAGAAAAAGGGTTAAAAACAGGGGGGAAAAAAACAGGATTTAAAGTTTCTAAGGGGGGGCCAGGGTTTGAAAAGCTGTCTACTAACAGAGGGAAAAAATAGCATCAAAAAACAAACCGAATCAGAGAAAATATTTAAAAACTCCTTCATGAAAAAAACTAAGTTTGCAAAAAAGAAAAAGGACTCCCGTTAAAAGAGCAGGGGATTACAATAGTTAGTATATTTACAGCTGTTGGGTTTTTCTATTCTACATGGGTTTTTGCTTTTAAATGGCAGTTTCGCCCCCCAGGGGCCCGTAGCCCTCCAACGCCTCAGGCCCGGGAAAAGTTGGAATTTTGAAACCCTTGCGCCATCTAGCAAAATTATTAAAAAAAGGGTTTGCTGTCAAACGCTTTATGCTCGGGTGGCCTAAAAGGCAGTGTTTTTAGTTGGGTTTTGTCCCACCCGGCAAAGGGGGTGGTTTATGGCCGACCATCGTGGCGTTAGGAGTGCTGGGTGGCCCCGGTTTAATTTTTTGTGAAAAAAAGTATGGCTAATCCAGTAAAAATTAAAAAAAACAACAAGGGCTGTCTTTTTTACTAGTGTGTCTGCGGGGTTGCCCATCAACGGGTGGGGGGTTCCCCCTTTCTGGGCTGCTTTTAATGGGCGGGGGGTCGCTTTTTTGCAGGGTTCCCGGGGTAAAATACTTTTTTTTTAAAAAGGCTGGCGCGGGCCTTGTGTTTTTAAAATTTATTTTGTCCCCAAGTTTTTACGTCCCCTTTCTATGGGGGATTTCATTATTTTTTAAATTTGTAACATGCCAATTTTGCAGGCTTTAAGGGCAGAAAAAAGGGAGCATGCTAATCCATGACCCTAACAAGTCAAACCCTTTTACCTAGCAGTGAAAAGGGAAAAATTTTTGGGACCTTTTAGCTGGGAAAGGGAAATTTAACAGCAGAGTTTAAAAGGGATCTTTTTAAATTGGCTAGAAATTTTTTTTCTGGGGGTCAAAACCCTAGATTGATCCACTATGCGACTTGGTTTTGTGCTTGCCCCTCCTAAAAGGCACCAAAGTACGTGCGTTTTGGAGTCTTTTAAGGGCTTTGCACTCCTGGAAATTTTTAGGCCCTTTCTTTTTATCTAAAAATAAAAGTTGCCCAACATTGGGGGGGTTTTTTTCTATTGATCCCCTCTAACTTTGGGGGTTTGGCCCTTAAAAAAGGTGTGCCCGGGCCAGTAGTCAAAATTATATTCTCTATGCGGGCCCCAAAAAAATACAATGTTTCCCAAACCCCTATTGCGGTCTAACTTTTGGCTAAAATTATTTGAAGGGTTTAAAGTTAAATTGTTGCAGAATTTTTTCCCTATGCATTTTTGTCCATTGGGCTGTTTAATGGATTAAACCGTTGTCGTTGGGGAGGGGGACTTGTAAATTCAGTTAGTAAGGCCCCTTTTCTGGTAATAAACATGAAAGTTATATACTGACCTAACTAAGAGGTTGGGGGGGATAAAAAGGTTTTCATAGGAAAAAACCGGGAGCCCGTAGTTGGCAGTAAATGGCAAAATTTAAATGATTCTGGTAAAAAACCTTTGGGTTGGATGCCATGCTGGATGGCCCCTTATCAAACCTTTTTTGGGGGATTTAAATATCTAGTTAGTGGGGTTTTCAAGCTGACTAGAAAAACCATTGATTCATCCCCTGCATGGTTAGGGTACTAAAGTCCAAAAATTTGGGCTCATTTAAACCCCCCTTACGTCGTTTAAATGGCCCCTTTCATTATATTTAAAAGGTTTTCCCTTTTTTAAATAGATTTTTAAAAAAAAAATTTTAAAAAAGGGTTTCACATTTATATAACTAAACAAAACCCCGCGTGTGTTTTTTAAAGTAACCAAATTTACAATAGGCGCGGTGATAGTAGGGGTTTTCTTTAAAAAATTTGGTTTTAAAAAATTAAGTGGTTTAATATAAACTGAAGAAGCTCAGAATTTAAATGGATTTAAAATTTGTAACGAAGGGGGGGAACAAATAAATCATGAAAAAAAACCAGAAGGTATTACAACTTTTTTTTCTTTAAAAAAAAGTAAATTAAAAGAATTTGACATATTGCTAAAAATTAACGAAACAAACCTCAAAATTACTATTTCCTTTTCCACAAAAAAGAAAGAAAGAGAATACACTTTTCCTAAAACCTTGCTTGAATCTTGGGGTTCCAATTTCTAGCAGAGTTTAAATTTAGCCCCAAGAGAAAAATCTTTCAATTTGAAAGTAAAGTTCCATCTGATTTTCCGTGAACCCCAAAGTTGGGTTTTTCCATTTTTAAAGAGTTTTAAAAAAAGATACTAATTTATTTGATGGCCATCCTTTTACAGTTTTTAAGAGTACTACCATCAATTAAGGCGGGGGTTTTTCATTATCAGTTAAGCACATTTTGGGGAAAACGTCGGTTTTTTTAAAATTTGTTGCAGGGTTTTATAAATTTTATTTTTGGGAAAAAAAAACTAACCCCAAAATGGAAAACCCTTGTTTGTTTTGATTTATTATTTGTGCTTGAAAGGGAGAAGAGGACTAGAAAAATAGTAAGGGCTCAATCCCCCGGGGTTAATTTAAAAGAGAAAGTTTTAAAAGTGCGGTTCTAGAGCAGGGAAAAAAAATTTTTCCCCCAAAACCCCCCCTTTTTACCCCAATTAGATTTTTTTAATTTTTTAGATTTTTTTGTATTTTTTTTGGTTGAGGAAATTTTTTATTATGTGAAAAAGGGGGGTTTTCGGGCGAAAAAGATTGTGTCTAGAAAACCCAAAATTTTTTTCTTTCTCTCCTTTTAGCCATCTACCGTACTGCTTTTGATGTAAAACTTACCCGCTTTCCTACAGTGATCTATGCGTTGATGTGCCTACCAAGTTCTGTGTCGTTGTACCCCCCGAAAGATTCCCGCAATCCATTGAAACTTTTCCATGCCCCCATTTACAAAAATTTGTCCCCCGGGTGAAACCCCCAACTCTTTATTCCTTTCACACTTTTCGCAATACTCAAAACGGAGGCTGGTTTATCATGTCAATGATCAATAATTTACCAATGTCTACTTGAACAAACGATAGCCATGCAATATACATATACATAATTATATCCAAAAAAATCAGATCAAATTTATTTGGGCCTTACATATTTTATATATATAAAAATAAAATAATATATATATATATATAAAATATATCCTAAAATAACATCTTTCCCCCCCTTTTCCCAAGAAGAGGGGGGAAGGGGTGGAAAGGATTTTATCCAACCCATGAAAAAGAAAAAAAAAAAAAAAAAAAGACATATCTATAATTTTATAAAGGGTGACCTTTTTTTTTCCTTTTTTTTAAGTTTGGGTTTTTTTCCCCCACACACCACACACACACCCCACACCACACACACACACACACTCACACACACACACCCCACACAAAACCACCTGGATACCCCTACCAAGCTAAAAACAGGAGGTTTTATGGGTAGGATCTATGAAAAAAAAGTTTGTGCCCAACAGTTTTTAACCAAATTGAAAGATGGAGCAACACACTGGGCAGCATTTTTTTCAAATTTATCCCTTTTCCCTTTAAAACAAAAATGTCACTTTTTCTGATCATCCATGGGAAAAGGGTTTTAAAATGAAAAGATAAATTTCGGATATCATGTCCAAAAGTGACATTTAAATCAATTTCCCCCTGACAAAAATCTAATGTTAATAAAAAATGCCCCTTAAAACACCCCCATACATAAGATCAAACAAAAGCATAAAACAAACAACACACCACACACACACACACACAACCCCACACACACACACACACACATCCATGCAAAAAGAAAAGACGCTAAAGACAATTGAAAAATCATTTTGCCCATTTTTAGAAATTCCTGGTACAGCTCCATGAAACGTTACCCCTCTCCCAAAAGTGCTCTGAAGCTTGTCAACCCTTTCCCCCATTTTAAAGTGCTTTAAAAAACACGCTGAACACAATGCTGAAGTGCTCAGTGAAAAGTGTCAAACCCACCCCTCCACAAGCTCAATGAACCATGTGAGCTGCCAGGCTCAGAAATCCCCCCAGTTACTTCTCTTTTTCACACTCATTTCCAAAAAATTTAAGTGCACTGAGCTCCCCGAGTAACAGTTTTCCTTTAAAACCCCCCTAAAATTTTGGGGCACACCCTTTACGTCCCCCATCTCGGAAAACTTTACAGTTTAAGGCTGGCCTTTTTTCAAAACAAAACCTACTAAATTTTCCCCTGAGCAGCAAGTTTAAAGGGCAGAATTCGTAACTCGAGGGAATTTTTAACTAAAAGTTGTTCTTAGAGGGAAACTGGGTTTTGAAAACACTCATGTTGTTCTTTTTTTTCATTTTTTTTTACACCCCCCAAAAAAATTTAAAATATATTTTTTGAACAAATTTGAAGAAAAAATTTTTCCCTTTAAAAATAAAAAATGATAACCGATAGTTAAAAATTTTACAAAATAATCCTTAACAATGTTAACAGGGAAAAAACAAGACTCCTTGTGAAACCCGGTTTTTTGGGCCTAAATTATATAAACAATTAAAAAAAAAATGAAAAAATTTCATTTTTTTTAACACGATAAAAAAAATCTGGGCAAAAGAGTGAGTTAACCAACTGGCATAAAAGTTGGGGGCTGTCCCCCAGGGTGACCTGAGATCAGGAGAAACTGCCGTTTACAGTGGGGGACTCCCGGGAAACGGTGCGTGACTTCTAAACCAGCCCCATGCACGGGGGGGGGGCCTTGTTTTCTCCTTTAAAGTCCGCTGGAGGGGTAGTTACCAGGAAAATTATTGTTATCTGCCTGCTAGGAATTTTAAAATGTTTAAAATTTTCCCCCACCCGCGAATCTGGCACTTTTCCCCGGATTTTATTGTCCAGGCAAATCAAAATTTGCCTTTTCCCTTTTTTTACTTTGGCCCTGATAGGGGTTTTTGGGAAAAACTTTGGAAAGCCAATTTTTTTGTTATTCATCATTTTTCTTTTGGGTTTTTTTGGGCATATTTAAATTGTGTGGGAGGCTGTGGAAAAATCAATTTTTTGTTAGGGCAAAATTTTGGTTTTAAATTCCCTTTTTCATTTAAAATTGTTTTGTAGGCTGTGCAAAAACCAATTTTTGTTTGGCTCATTTGGTTTCTTTTTCTTTTTAACTTTTGCTTTGGCTGGGGGAAAGCCAATTATTAGTTAAAGTCCCTCATTTGCTTTTGGTTCTTAGTCTACTAACTTGTGTGTAGGCTGTGGAAAACCAATTATTAGTTTTGTCATCATTTTCTTTTTTGGGTTTTACGTCATATTACCGTTGGGGTAGGTTGTATAAAGCCCAAATTTTAGGGTTTTGTCATCATTTGCCTTGGGGCTTTTTCAAAATTTAAATTGTGTGTTAGGCTGTTGGGAAAACAATTTTTTAGTTATGTCATCAATTGGTTTTAGTTCTTTGTATATTAACTTTTGTGTAGGTATGGAAAGCCAATTAAATTTGTTTTTGTCCCTTAATTTTGGCCCTTTTGTTACCTGGACATGGTAACTTGTTATCCCCGGACAAGGGTTTCAGAACTTTAAGCATAAAGTAAATCAAACACTTTGTTTTTTTTTCTCTGGGGTGTGACAAGTCCCAAACTTTTTTGTGTGTCATCATTTAGCTTTTGTTAAGGTTTTAATTTTGAAACGTTGGGAAGCCCGTTATTAGTTGCATCAAATTTTTTTTCTGTAAAAAACATGAACTGAACCTTCTGTTACCCTGGCAAGTTGGGCACCCGGCTATGAAAATCCCAAAAATAACATTCCCTTTGGTCATAATTTTTGGGAATTTAAACCCCTCCTCCCTTCCCCCTCCCTGAAACTTACATTTTGTTTAAGACATCCCACTGAAACTGGAGATGTGTGAAAAAAAATAACTTTTCCCTTAAAATTTTTTTTTTAAAGATTTTTTGCGCTGGTTGTTTTTAAAAAATTTTGTAAAAGTGGATTATGTACACACTTGAGGAGTCTGCCCAAAACGGGGTTTCTTCTTTCAGGTGTGCCTGAAGGGAAAAGTAGAAGTTTTTCTTTTTTCAGTTTTTTTTTTCTTCTTCTTTTTTTTTTTTAAAGTGTGTTCCACGCCCGTAGTTTTTTAAATTTCTCCCCCCAATGAGTTTTTGTAATAAAATGAAAAATTTTTTGGGGCCCCACCTTTTTTGAAAAGGAACATTGATTTAAATTGTGTGTTTTTTTTTTTTCATGAATATTGTGGGCAATATTGATTTCTTAAAAAAGCAAACACTGGATGAAAATTTTCTGGTTTTAATAATTGGTGTGTAAAAAAATGCTATCCTTTTGTTTTTCATTTTGTGAGAAGAAACCCTTTTGCAGGGTTTTTAACTTTTTTTGTTCTCGAGTTTTCCCCTTAAATTTCTCTTCCCCTATCCTACACACGGCACACACTCAAGCAATTTTTAAAGGGTATGAAATATCACTCACTATTTCCACAGTGGCAGGCCCTTTGGAGCGCAGGCCGTGTCTGTTTGCAAAAAACCTTTAAAATTCCCCCCCACTTTTTCCCGCCACTTTAGGGGCCAAAGTTTGCTGCACCCAAAATTTTCATGTCATTAAATAACATTGGTTTCTTACAAATTCCCTTTTAAATTTTCATCGTTTTATGACTGCAATGATTACTCTGACTTTAACGAAAAAACAGGGTATAACAAAACAAAGGTACAAGGGCTATATATTTATAGATTCCATTCCCTTAAAACATTTGTAGAAATTATCTGCCGTAAAATGATAAAGGGCCCAAAAACAACACACCCCCACAAACACACACACACACACCACACACACACACACACATGCCACACAAAAAAAAACAACAAAAACACATCCCCCGAATTCTCTGTTTTTTTTTATTTTCCCTTTTTCCAGAAATTTTTAAAAAGGACTTCTCTTTTAAATCATACTTTCCTGACAAATTATTCCAATAAAGTTTTAAAACAATTTCGGGTTTAAACCACACAGGCCAAGCGGGGGCAGGGAGGGGGGTTCCACCCTTTCCCTTTCCCCGAATCCCGGGGGTGGGGGGGGGGGGGGGGGGGGGGGGGGGGGTCGGAATTTAGGTGTTTAAAATTTTTTTTCGCCCCCCCCCCCCCCCCCCCTTGTCCCAGCCCCTTTTAAACAAATCCCGGCCTTGCTTTACCAACGCTCAAGGTTCCCAACATTCCAGAGACAAAAGCAGCCACAGAAAGGATAAGGGAAAAGGGCCCGGTTTATTTTATTTACTTTCCCCAAAAATACCCAGATTTGTGCTTTGGAAAACCCAAAAAAGAAACTTAGCGCAAATTTAACAAAGACCCCGGGGGGGCCAAAAACACATTTCATGTTGCCCCAAATTTTTTCAAAAGAAAAAGACAATATAAACTTGAAAACAAATGCATCTGTGTATTTTTCGTGTGTCAAGGCACATTAAAGGGAGGGGTTTAAAAGCAGTTGGGGGAAAGGGGAAGGGGAAAGGGGAGAGGTGGGAGGGTGGATTCTGGGGGCCTAAACACACCCCCCCCCTTGGGCCCCCCATTTTTATACCTCATCTATCGGGATAGAAAAAAAATTCCCCAAAATCTTTGGTCATTCATGCCCAACTATCTTTCTATCTTTTGTTTTAAAATTCCTCTCCCCATCTTTTCCCTTGGCCAGTTCATGTTGGGGGTCCCTAGATCCGCAAGCTCACGAACACTGTTGTGGATGGATGTTTTTGGTCTCCCTGAATGGGAACACCCACACAGACAAATTCAGTAGCAAACCATTCCATCATCAGCAGGGGGTTAGTAGGGGGCTTCCAGTGTTTTGTCTCGTAATTTTTTTGTCTTGTAATTTGTTTGTTCATTTCCCTCCAGCAAAAAAAATATATTTTTCCCTTTTTTGTCTGTGTATGTTTAATCAGAACTAGCCCACTGAACACCAGATTTTGCATAGTGGGCTGCCTCTTGTGACCTTATAACCAAAAACTCCCCCTTTAAAATGACGATTAAAACTGCAAAGGGGAAAACCAGGGGGCGACTGTAAACAGGAAGCTAGAAGAGTGATGTGGGGTTAAAGCGACCCGAAGTGGTATGAAAGGGGACAGAGCAAAAAACAACAACAAAAAAAGGGTATCTGGATGACTGGTTTCATTAAATTTTTTCCCAATAATTTTTAAATTTTAGTAAAATTTCATAAACAGCCCCAGTAACCCAAAAAAACTGGATGGCCTCCAAAACCTAGTTTGTCCCTGGGGCAGTGCAGTCTTCCCACCCGTTGAAATTCTTTCAGGGGGGGTGTTCCTGTATTCTGTGTGTTTTACCAAATCTTTTAAAAGATTTGGGTTTTGAAAATTTTTTGACAATATTTGTCCCCAAAATACCCACATTTTAAAAACTGTGGGAAAAACATGTTTCTTTTAAAGTCTTTTCTTCCCTCATGGGGATGTCATAGTGCTAGCTTTTGCCCTTTGGGTTTTTTTCCCATTCTCACGTTTTTTCTTTTACCCCTTCTTTCTTTAAGATATTTGGTTTTTCTAACGTTTTTTTTAAAATGTTTAAAAATGGAAATGAAAAAAAAAAGTTTGGGAAAAAACACTAATAATCAATTACATGTTTCTTTCAGGAAAAAATTTTAAAAAAAAAGTAATGTTCTAAAACTTTTTCCCTTCCCCCTTGTAAAACCAAACCAGCCCCCCCCGTAAGAACTGAAAAAATAAAAAAAAAAAAAAAAAAACTCACAAATCCTGACTTCAGGGGTTTTCCACGACTCGAAACCAAAAAAGGTGGTTTTTTGGGGGAAATCTCTTTAAACCCTTCGGGCCACCTAAAAGGGGGCGACACCCCACCGGGGGCGGGCCATCGATGCGCTCTAAAGGGGCCCGGCCCCCCGCCACCGGGGGAAACCTTTTTCCCATGATACTGCCCTCCTTGATGCGCTTGAAAAGGCATAGCCTGCCCCATTGTTTTTGTGATGGTCAGGCCCAGTGCTTTCCTTAAATTTGGGTCACCTCTACCCCCTTGGGGGGGACCCCCTTGGGAATGTGGGAAAAGATGAAGTTTTCCCCGGGCCCAAAATCTGTCCGCCCAGAAAACCCGGGTTCAGGGCCCACCTTGTGTTTTGTTCAGGGTCCCAGAACAGAATCTACACAGATAGAGCATTTTCGGAACTGTGCATCATTTCACTGTCCAAGTGTCGTGAAAAAAACATAATCCCAGACAAAATCTTTTCCCATGGCGAGACCTTTTAGAAGGTGACACAACCTGTTTGCGGGTCCATCATTTACCTTTAAAAAAAAAAAAAAGAGACCCCCCTACAACATGTGAAAAAGGAGGGGCAAAGTGAAAGGTGTCTAAAAGATAATACTTTTTTTTTTAAAGAAACCCCAAAAACCCCACCACTTTTAAATTGGAAAGAACGGGGGGAAATTGGGTGAGACAATAAAGGGGATTTCCCAAAACCCGGGTTACAGTGGTTAGCATCATCGGGGAGCCCTATTTTGACAAAAAGTAATCCCTGCCCTGCAGGTTTGTGGGGGGGCCCCCACTGTCAACTGACCCCTACCCTCAGCAGCTGACAGATCAGTTATAAATCTTTTGGAGCATTTCCCTGAAAAGATAAAGGGAGAGGGGGAGGGGAAAGTGAAAAGGGACCGGGGAAAGATGGAGGGGGGATGGACCAAACTCAGCACCTCGTTATAATTTCCTGGAAATTGAAAGGGCGTATTTTTTTTAAAGCTTTCTCGCTTTTGGTGGTAAAACCATGCTTCAGCTCTGGGAACATCCCAAAGAAGCAAGGTTTTTTTGACGAAAAAAAAAATTTTTTCTACTCTAATATTTGCCCATAAAAACTGCAGTTTATGAAATATTTCCTAAAAATGAAGTTGATAAAAATTTAAAAACCCCAATTTTTTGCAATGATAAAAAAAAGATGAAAACAAGAAACGGTCCTCAACACCTTTGGGATACATTTTTTTCAGATATCAAAAAAATGAAAAAAATTAAACAGAAAAAAACTAGTAGCTAAACTTTTTTTTTTTTTGTTTTCAGCAGGGAAAAACTTAATACACCAAGCATGTGGGGGCAGGGATTGCCCGAAAACGGCACGGATTGCCCGCAAATTCACAAATGCAAACCAAACCCGTGCCGGACCACTAGGGGTTTTTTCTCCCGGGCAGGGGTTTGTCGTAACGACAATCCTTTGCCGCATGTGCACATATTTTCACGGGAAATTTTTTGAGGAATGACTGTTTTTTTTTTGTTTGGCGGTCTACAATGGGGGGAGGGTGACTGATCCCATTTCACTTTCCCTTTTATCCTCCCTCTCTCTCTCGGGCCCGCGGCCCCTTTGCCACTGCGCTTTCTACTTTTTCCCGCAGAAATTTTGGGCATATTATAACCCACAAAATTTTTCGAAAGGGGGGTTTTTTTGTTTTCCTGTTTTAAGTGGCCCATGTATGAATGTAATTTTTTGTTGTGTGTGTGTATATGTTTTTTCAACAGGGGTATCCCTTTATGAAGGGAAAAAAGTAGGAAGGTGACACTTTTACACACACTTAGGAAAAGGGGACTGTAGATTTTTGCCCCTTTTGGGGTTTAGGTAAAAAATCAAGGTCACACCCCTTTACTTTAAAGACCTTGACATTGAACATATATTTTTTAGGGCCCAAAACTAAGCACCGTCCCCAAAATAAGATGTTGAAACTTATGTGGCAGGTACTTGGGTCAAATCCCTGCTGAATATGTTTAAACCCAAACAAGGGGCCCAAGGGCAAGGGCGTATGAACCCTTTAACACTGAAAAAACCATTTTTGAAATTTCTCCCGGCACCATTCAAAATTTCGATTTTGAACTTGGGGTGCTGTGCTTCGGTTTTTAAAGCCCCTTCCGAGTATTGTTTTACCGATCAAAGGCAAGGTTTTAGACCCCGAACACTGGAAAAAATATTTTAGCCATAACTCAAGCACCAGTCAACATAAAGGGTGTTGAAAATTGGGGGTGCAAGGCCCTTTGGGAAAGCCCCTTCCCCAAAATTGTTGACTGTTTAAGGTTTAGGTTCCAAAAGGGCAAGGGCGTATGACCCTTTTTCACTAATTTTTTTTTTTTTTTGCCTTTCGCCCTCGGGGGTTTTCCTTATTAAGGTTTTGGCCCCCCCAAAAATCGTTGAAAAAAGGAAGGAATTTTTTTCCTACCAAAAAAATTTTTTAAAACAAAAGACCTCAAAAGGTTTTTTTAAAACAAAATTTTCCCCCCCTTTAAAATATTGTTCCCAAACTCGCTTTTATAACCCTTTGACCAAAAAAATTTTTTTTAAAAACCCAAAACTGGTTTAAGTTTTTTTTTGGGGTTTGAAAACCCCCAAAATTTTGTTGAACGTTAATTTCAAAGGCCCCCAAAAAAAATTTTTAAAAAATTTTTATAAAGGGGGGAAAAAATAAGTTTCCCTTTTTTTGGCTGAATTTCGTTTTTATTTTAGTCATAGGGGAGATTTTTGTTTTCTTTTTTTTGTTCCGCAAATTGGGGTTTTACCCTTCTTGCATTTAAATTTACTGCTTTTTTTTTGGGGGTTTTTAAAAAGCTTTTTCAAAATAAAATTTTTTTTCTGGTTTTTAGGGAAATTTGCCCTAAATTATTTTTTTAATTTTCTTTGTTTAAAATCTACATAAGATAGGAAAAATTTTACAAACAAATAAGCCTGACCCTCAATACGGACCTCTAAGAGGTGTCAGTTGTTGCACAAATGCATAGTTGATTGGCTTTTTTTAACCTCTAGTCAGTCCAAAAAATTCGGGCTTTGGGGTTTGATTTTTCTGTGCGGCTTTTGGTGGATTTAAACCAAAGCTAGCCTTATGGGGGGTTTTCACTCCCAAGACACTCCCAAAAACCACCAAGGACAAAGTTTTTAAAAAATAAATATAACCATGACCAAAAAAGAGAAAGAACACAAACAAAAAACAGAGACAAGATGAGGGGAAGATATTGGGAAAGGAGATCATCAATGCTATAACAAGAAAAGAGCAAAAAACAAAAGGACACGGAAAGATAGTAATTGACAGCTCGAGAGGTGAGAAAGAGAGAAAAAAGTAAAAAGAGCACAAGAGCAGGAAAAGAAAAAACAAAAGAAAAAACCCAAGCGATTATTAAGAGGAGGTTGACCTTCGGTATGAAAGCTCGTCAAATCTTTATTAATTTCAGAATAATAAAAAGAGTTAATAGAATCACATTGCGATCCTGCCGGGTCAGAACAATTGTCATGAAAACCGGTTGGGAACAAGACCAGGCCAAACGTTGGGCCTTTTGTAGA
This sequence comes from Conus canariensis, assembly GCA_033310375.1. Lineage (NCBI taxonomy): Eukaryota > Metazoa > Mollusca > Gastropoda > Neogastropoda > Conidae > Conus > Conus canariensis. Next base: position 524 of record JAMYXO010001700.1, on the reverse strand, counting down.
TTGAAAAATTAAACCATGCGTCAAAATGATTATATGCATTTAATAATCAAAGTTACATGGAAGACATCTTAGAAATCGTATAAGATGCCTGCGAAAAGGATCTTTCAAAATGAAATCAGAGTATTTTTGAATTCTTTTAAAATAGCATAAGGACTGGGAAAAAATTCCAATTTTCATATATTTAAAGAATTTTTCCCTTAAAACATGCATTAAATTAGACTTTAACAGACTAGTCTTTAAAAGTTATTCAAAAGCATTCCATTTAAAAAAATTTATGAGACAAGGATATTTTAAATTTTTAAAAAACCAGTAATTATAACTAATTCAAATGAATAGTGCAAGAAAGCAGGAACTGGTAAATGGAATCCAGTAGTTGAAAAAAAAAGACTTAAAAAGAAGTCCATAAGGATTGAATCGATATTTACAAAAAAAAAACCCTAGAAAAAAAAGGGGGAAATTTTTCTATTCCCCGGGGGTGGTTTTAACTTTTGGGAATTGATTGGGAAAACTTTTTTTTTGTTTCC
>JAMYXO010001699.1:0-27860 GCA_033310375.1 Conus canariensis | reverse complement strand
CGTTTTTTTCCCCCTTTCCCCTTTTCCCCTGCCCTCCCCCCTTTTTACCCTGTTCCCCATCTTCCTTCCATAGCCGTTTTGTAAAGGGGCCCTTAATAGCCTAAACCACATAAAACTATTCGCATTCATATTCGTTCTCATCTCTCTCTCTCTCTCTCTCCCCCCTCTCTCTCTCTCTCTCTCTCTCTCTCTCTCTCTCTTTGAAAAGTCACAAATTGTATACGTATATAAATGAATACCTAATATACGCCTTAATAAATAAACAGATAATGAATAAGTGAATGTATATATATATTATGTATATATATATATATATATATATATAATTAAGTAAATGAGTATATCAATAAAGAACTAATTTATAGATACCACATAGACCAAATGATGAAAAAAAAGAAGAAGAAAGAAAGGAAGGACAGAAGGAAGGTAGGAAGGAAAAGAACCACAAAACCAAGAGAGATGAACAAATTGGCAAACAAACCCCAAAGTCTGCGTGGTGGGTAACTGAAAAAAATAATTAGTTGATTACTTAATTAGTTAGTAAGTTAGTTCTCTCATTCTCAATTTATAACCATCTTCTCATAATATATTCATGGTACACCAGTCCTCTCTGTCTTACATGTCGTTCTTATTTCTTTTCTTTATCTTCCTATTTCCATCTCTTCTTTGTTTCTTTGTTTCCTTTTTGTACTCTGTTCCTTTCTTTTACTCGTTTATTTTCTTTTATGTTTATGGACATATACAATTTTTTCTCTTTTTTTTTTAAAGACAATTGCAAACTTAGAGACAGAAAGAGGCTCTTTACTACTTGTAGTCTGGTTGAAACACCCCCAAAAAGAAAAAAAAATTCTCACTAACTACTAACTAACTAAGTAACTAATTAAATAGCTAGCTAACTGATTAACTAATTAACTAACTGAGTAACTACCTTACTTACTACCTAACTACATGACTGACTAACTAACTAATTAACTATTCTTCACATTTTTTTTTCATTCTTCACATTTTTTCTTTGTTCTGCCTGGATTCGAACCTGCAGCTTTTGGATGGGTGGGCGTCTGAAGGCGTGCCTTTTTCAGACGGATGTCTTACCCCACTGCTAACAGACACCTATTCTACTTTGAGATGTTTATGCCTTTTGAAGTTCACTTTTGTTCCTCCCCAACCAGCAGCTCATTCAAATATTCAGGTGTTTCCTACACAAGTCTGTTGGTATGCCTGCTATGAATCTCCCGTCAACTTTAGAAAGTATGTTGAACTCAGCACTGCAGAACATGACGCTATCCCGTTCAAAATTGAAAGCAAAGGAAACCACGTTGTGGTTGTCCTGAGGTTCGATACTATAACCGATTATTCCCTGTCACGTTACTACCACAGCATCCATGCTGTGTATCGCAGAAAGTGCCCCTTCCAGGTAAACAGGGATAACACTGTGAAACACAGAAGAAGCTAAGGGTAGGCAAGGCAGCCTTTTCATCTCCATCTGGTTTATTTTTGCCAACTCTGCCCAGTTTGTTCTATGCTGCTGATGCTGACAGTGAAAAAAACTGTTTATACTGATAACCATGTAGCTGACAATGATAATTATTTGCCTGCCTCTCTTCCCCAGTCTTTGTATGACACTCAAAACAATCAACAGCAAATTTACATGAAACTGTGTGGCGTCAATATACAGTTAGTGACAGTGTGTGATGACTCTGAGAAAAAGTGCGTAGCAGAAACAGATTTCCATATGACTGTTAGAGTAAAAAATACTGAAGGCTATGAACAGGAAAATAATGCAACCGAACGTGATTCAAAATCGATGCATTTACCCGACACAGAGCACAAAACTAATGTTAGATCAAGCACATGTGGCACAGACAGCACCTAGCTCACTAAAGAAGCTAATGTGCAGCAGCACACAGAATCTTGTCAACAAAACATTCACACACAAATAATGGCAACTATTGAGGAAAGAGGGAAGAACTTGGTCAATCTCCTCCGTGTTTGTGGCGAAGTTAAACACATCACTTCTACCTGGAGCAAAGATGTTGTGAAAGGAAATCCTCACTATGACCCATCGTAACTGTTTTGTTGTAAAGTTGTGAGGTGGACTATTACTATGTGTGATTGACAGTCCAAGGATTAGTTACAAATGTATTTAATACCACGATGTCGGATCCATGTCAAGATGAAGGTTTGTAAAGGCCAATTGTACAACGTTCTATCCACATAATTTTCGTGTATGTGCTTCCGTCCTCACTCCATTTCTCACCTGCCCTCACCCCCTACCCTGTTCCCCATCCCATTCCTCCATAGTCCGTTTTGTGAAGGGCCTTAATAGCCTAAACCACATAAAACTATTCGCATTCATTTCTTCTCTCTCTCTTCCTCTCTCTCTCTCTCTCTCTCCTCTCTGAAAAGTCACAAATTGAATACGTACATAAATTAATACCTAATGAACGCCTTAATAAATAAACAAATAATGAATGAATAAAAAAAAATATATATATATATATTATATATAATTTAGTAAATAAGTATATGAATAAATAACTAATTTATAGATACCACTAGACCAAATGATCAAAAAAGAAAGAAGAAAGAAAGGAAGGACAGAATGAAGGTAGAAAGGAAAAGAACCACAAAACGAAGAGATAATGAAATTGGCAAACAGTACAAATCTATTTAATACCACGATGTTGGATCCATGTCATGATGGAGATTTGTAAAGGCCAATTGTACAACGTTGTTTCCACATAATTTTCGTGTATGTGCTTCCGTCCTCACTCCATTTCTCCCCTGCCCTCACCCCTACCCTGTTCCCCATCAAATTCCTCCATAGTCCGTTTTGTGAAGGGCCTTAATAGCCTAAACCACATAAAACTATTCGCATTCATATTCGTTCTCTCTCCTCTCTCTCTCTCTCTCTCTCTCTCTCTCTCTCTCTCTCTCTCTCTCTTTGAAAAGTCACAAATTGTATACGTATATAAATGAATACCTAATATACGCCTTAATAAATAAACAGATAATGAATAAGTGAATGTATATATAATATATATATATATATATATATATATATATATAATAAGTAAATGAGTATATCAATAAAGAACTAATTTATAGATACCACTAGACCAAATGATGAAAAAAAGAAAGAAGAAAGAAAGGAAGGACAGAAGGAAGGTAGGAAGGAAAAGAACCACAAAACCAAGAGAGATGAACAAATTGGCAAACAAACCCCAAAGTCTGCGTGGTGGGTAACTGAAAAAAATAATTAGTTGATTACTTAATTAGTTAGTAAGTTAGTTCTCTCATTCTCAATTTATAACCATCTTCTCATAATATATTCATGGTACACCAGTCCTCTCTGTCTTACATGTCGTTCTTATTTCTTTCTTTATCTTCCTATTTCCATCTCTTCTTTGTTTCTTTGTTTCCTTTTTGTACTCTGTTCCTTTCTCTTTTACTCGTTTTATTTTCTTTTATGTTTATGGACATATACAATTTTTTCTCTTTTTTTTTTAAAGACAATTGCAAACTTAGAGACAGAAAGAGGCTCTTTACTACTTGTAGTCTGGTTGAAGCACCCCCCAAAAAAAAAAAAAAAAATTCTCACTAACTAACTAATTAACTAACTAAGTAACTAATTAAATAGCTAGCTAACTGATTAACTAATTAACTAACTGAGTAACTACCTTACTTACTACCTAACTACATGACTGACTAACTATTCTTCACATTTTTTTTTCATTCTTCACATTTTTTCTTTGTTCTGCCTGGATTCGAACCTGCAGCTTTTGGATGGGTGGGCGTCTGAAGGCGTGCCTTTTTCAGACGGATGTCTTACCCCACTGCTAACAGACACCTATTCTACTTTGAGATGTTTATGCCTTTTGAAGTTCACTTTTGTTCCTCCCCAACCAGCAGCTCATTCAAATATTCAGGTGTTTCCTACACAAGTCTGTTGGTATGCCTGCTATGAATCTCCCGTCAACTTTAGAAAGTATGTTGAACTCAGCACTGCAGAACATGACGCTATTCCCGATCAAAATTGAAAGCAAAGGAAACCACGTTGTGGTTGTCCTGAGGTTCGATACTATAACCGATTATTCCCTGTCACGTTACTACCACAGCATCCGTGCTGTTTATCGCAGAAAGTGCCCCTTCCAGGTAAACAGGGATAACACTGTGAAACACAGAAGAAGCTAAGGGTAGGCAAGGCAGCCTTTTCATCTCCATCTGGTTTATTTTTGCCAACTCTGCCCAGTTTGTTCTATGCTGCTGATGCTGACAGTGAAAAAAACTGTTTATACTGATAACCATGTAGCTGACAATGATAATTATTTGCCTGCCTCTCTTCCCCAGTCTTTGTATGACACTCAAAACAATCAACAGCAAATTTACATGAAACTGTGTGGCGTCAATATACAGTTAGTGACAGTGTGTGATGACTCTGAGAAAAAGTGCGTAGCAGAAACAGATTTCCATATGACTGTTAGAGTAAAAAATACTGAAGGCTATGAACAGGAAAATAATGCAACCAAACGTGATTCAAAATCGATGCATTTACCCGACACAGAGCACAAAACTAATGTTAGATCAAGCACATGTGGCACAGACAGCACCTAGCTCACTAAAGAAGCTAATGTGCAGCAGCACACAGAATCTTGTCAACAAAACATTCACACACAAATAATGGCAACTATTGAGGAAAGAGGGAAGAACTTGGTCAATCTCCTCCGTGTTTGTGGCGAAGTTAAACACATCACTTCTACCTGGAGCAAAGATGTTGTGAAAGGAAATCCTCACTATGACCCATCGTAACTGTTTTGTTGTAAAGTTGTGAGGTGGACTATTACTATGTGTGATTGACAGTCCAAGGATTAGTTACAAATGTATTTAATACCACGATGTCGGATCCATGTCAAGATGAAGGTTTGTAAAGGCCAATTGTACAACGTTCTATCCACATAATTTTCGTGTATGTGCTTCCGTCCTCACTCCATTTCTCACCTGCCCTCACCCCCTACCCTGTTCCCCATCCCATTCCTCCATAGTCCGTTTTGTGAAGGGCCTTAATAGCCTAAACCACATAAAACTATTCGCATTCATATTCTCTCTCTCTCTCTCTCTCTCTCTCTCTCTCTTCTCTCTCTCTCTCTCTCTCTCTCTGAAAAGTCACAAATTGAATACGTACATAAATTAATACCTAATGAACGCCTTAATAAATAAACAAATAATGAATGAATAAAAAAAAAATGTATATATATATATATATATAATTTAGTAAATAAGTATATGAATAAATAACTAATTTATAGATACCACTAGACCAAATGATCAAAAAAAGAAAGAAGAAAGAAAGGAAGGACAGAATGAAGGTAGAAAGGAAAAGAACCACAAAACGAAGAGATAATGAAATTGGCAAACAGTACAAATCTATTTAATACCACGATGTTGGATCCATGTCATGATGGAGATTTGTAAAGGCCAATTGTACAACGTTGTTTCCACATAATTTTCGTGTATGTGCTTCCGTCCTCACTCCATTTCTCCCCTGCCCTCACCCTACCCTGTTCCCCCATCAAATTCCTCCATAGTCCGTTTTGTGAAGGGCCTTAATAGCCTAAACCACATAAAACTATTCGCATTCATATTCGTTCTGTCTCTCTCTCTCCTCTCTCTCTCTCTCTCTCTCTCTCTCTCTCTCTCTCTCTCTCTCTCTCTTTGAAAAGTCACAAATTGTATACGTATATAAATGAATACCTAATATACGCCTTAATAAATAAACAGATAATGAATAAGTGAATGTATATATATATATATATATATATATATATATTAAGTAAATGAGTATATCAATAAAGAACTAATTTATAGATACCACTAGACCAAATGATGAAAAAAAGAAAGAAGAAAGAAAGGAAGGACAGAAGGAAGGTATGAAGGAAAAGAACCACAAAACCAAGAGAGATGAACAAATTGGCAAACAAACCCCAAAGTCTGCGTGGTGGGTAACTGAAAAAAATAATTAGTTGATTACTTAATTAGTTAGTAAGTTAGTTCTCTCATTCTCAATTTATAACCATCTTCTCATAATATATTCATGGTACACCAGTCCTCTCTGTCTTACATGTCGTTCTTATTTCTTTCTTTATCTTCCTATTTCCATCTCTTCTTTGTTTCTTTGTTTCCTTTTTGTACTCTGTTCCTTTCTCTTTTACTCGTTTTATTTTCTTTTATGTTTATGGACATATACAATTTATCTCTTTTTTTTTTTTAAAGACAATTGCAAACTTAGAGACAGAAAGAGGCTCTTTACTACTTGTAGTCTGGTTGAAGCACCCCCCAAAAAGAAAAAAAAAATTCTCACTAACTAACTAATTAACTAACTAAGTAACTAATTAAATAGCTAGCTAACTGATTAACTAATTAACTAACTGAGTAACTACCTTACTTACTACCTAACTACATGACTGACTAACTATTCTTCACATTTTTTTTTCATTCTTCACATTTTTTCTTTGTTCTGCCTGGATTCGAACCTGCAGCTTTTGGATGGGTGGGCGTCTGAAGGCGTGCCTTTTTCAGACGGATGTCTTACCCCACTGCTAACAGACACCTATTCTACTTTGAGATGTTTATGCCTTTTGAAGTTCACTTTTGTTCCTCCCCAACCAGCAGCTCATTCAAATATTCAGGTGTTTCCTACACAAGTCTGTTGGTATGCCTGCTATGAATCTCCCGTCAACTTTAGAAAGTATGTTGAACTCAGCACTGCAGAACATGACGCTATCCCCGTTCAAAATTGAAAGCAAAGGAAACCACGTTGTGGTTGTCCTGAGGTTCGATACTATAACCGATTATTCCCTGTCACGTTACTACCACAGCATCCATGCTGTGTATCGCAGAAAGTGCCCCTTCCAGGTAAACAGGGATAACACTGTGAAACACAGAAGAAGCTAAGGGTAGGCAAGGCAGCCTTTTCATCTCCATCTGGTTTATTTTTGCCAACTCTGCCCAGTTTGTTCTATGCTGCTGATGCTGACAGTGAAAAAAACTGTTTATACTGATAACCATGTAGCTGACAATGATAATTATTTGCCTGCCTCTCTTCCCCAGTCTTTGTATGACACTCAAAACAATCAACAGCAAATTTACATGAAACTGTGTGGCGTCAATATACAGTTAGTGACAGTGTGTGATGACTCTGAGAAAAAGTGCGTAGCAGAAACAGATTTCCATATGACTGTTAGAGTAAAAAATACTGAAGGCTATGAACAGGAAAATAATGCAACCGAACGTGATTCAAAATCGATGCATTTACCCGACACAGAGCACAAAACTAATGTTAGATCAAGCACATGTGGCACAGACAGCACCTAGCTCACTAAAGAAGCTAATGTGCAGCAGCACACAGAATCTTGTCAACAAAACATTCACACACAAATAATGGCAACTATTGAGGAAAGAGGGAAGAACTTGGTCAATCTCCTCCGTGTTTGTGGCGAAGTTAAACACATCACTTCTACCTGGAGCAAAGATGTTGTGAAAGGAAAACCTCACTATGACCCATCGTAACTGTTTTGTTGTAAAGTTGTGAGGTGGACTATTACTATGTGTGATTGACAGTCCAAGGATTAGTTACAAATGTATTTAATACCACGATGTCGGATCCATGTCAAGATGAAGGTTTGTAAAGGCCAATTGTACAACGTTCTATCCACATAATTTTCGTGTATGTGCTTCCGTCCTCACTCCATTTCTCACCTGCCCTCACCCCCTACCCTGTTCCCCATCCCATTCCTCCATAGTCCGTTTTGTGAAGGGCCTTAATAGCCTAAACCACATAAAACTATTCGCATTCAATTCTCTCTCTCCTCTCTCTCTCTCTCTCTCTCTCTGAAAAGTCACACATTGAATACGTACATAAATTAATACCTAATGAACGCCTTAATAAATAAGCAAATAATGAATGAATAAAAAAATAATATATGTATATATATATATATATATATATATATTATATATATATATATATAATATAGTAAATAAGTATATGAATAAATAACTAATTTATAGATACCACTAGACCAAATGATCAAAAAAAGAAAGAAGAAAGAAAGGAAGGACAGAATGAAGGTAGAAAGGAAAAGAACCACAAAACGAAGAGATAATGAAATTGGCAAACAGTACAAATCTATTTAATACCACGATGTTGGATCCATGTCATGATGGAGATTTGTAAAGGCCAGTTGTACAACGTTGTTTCCACATAATTTTCGTGTATGTGCTTCCGTCCTCACTCCATTTCTCCCCTGCCCTCACCCCTACCCTGTTCCCCCATCAAATTCTCCATAGTCCGTTTTGTGAAGGGCCTTAATAGCCTAAACCACATAAAACTATTCGCATTCATATTCGTTCTGTCTCTCTCTCTCTCTCTCTCTCTCTCTCTCTCTCCTCTCTCTCTCTCCTCTCTTTGAAAAGTCACAAATTGTATACGTATATAAATGAATACCTAATATACGCCTTAATACATAAACAGATAATGAATAAGTGAATGTATTATATATATATATATATATATATATAATTAAGTAAATGAGTATATCAATAAAGAACTAATTTATAGATACCACTAGACCAAATGATGAAAAAAAGAAAGAAGAAAGAAAGGAAGGACAGAAGGAAGGTAGGAAGGAAAAGAACCACAAAACCAAGAGAGATGAACAAATTGGCAAACAAACCCCAAAGTCTGCGTGGTGGGTAACTGAAAAAAATAATTATTTGATTACTTAATTAGTTAGTAAGTTAGTTCTCTCATTCTCAATTTATAACCATCTTCTCATAATATATTCATGGTACACCAGTCCTCTCTGTCTTACATGTCGTTCTTATTTCTTTCTTTATCTTCCTATTTCCATCTCTTCTTTGTTTCTTTGTTTCCTTTTTGTACTCTGTTCCTTTCTCTTTTACTCGTTTTATTTTCTTTTATGTTTATGGACATATACAATTTTTTCTCTTTTTTTTTTAAAGACAATTGCAAACTTAGAGACAGAAAGAGGCTCTTTACTACTTGTAGTCTGGTTGAAGCACCCCCCAAAAAGAAAAAAAAATTTCTCACTAACTAACTAATTAACTAACTAAGTAACTAATTAAATAGCTAGCTAACTGATTAACTAATTAACTAACTGAGTAACTACCTTACTTACTACCTAACTACATGACTGACTAACTATTCTTCACATTTTTTTTTCATTCTTCACATTTTTTCTTTGTTCTGCCTGGATTCGAACCTGCAGCTTTTGGATGGGTGGGCGTCTGAAGGCGTGCCTTTTTCAGACGGATGTCTTACCCCACTGCTAACAGACACCTATTCTACTTTGAGATGTTTATACCTTTTGAAGTTCACTTTTGTTCCTCCCCAACCAGCAGCTCATTCAAATATTCAGGTGTTTCCTACACAAGTCTGTTGGTATGCCTGCTATGAATCTCCCGTCAACTTTAGAAAGTATGTTGAACTCAGCACTGCAGAACATGACGCTATTCCCGATCAAAATTGAAAGCAAAGGAAACCACGTTGTGGTTGTCCTGAGGTTCGATACTATAACCGATTATTCCCTGTCACGTTACTACCACAGCATCCATGCTGTGTATCGCAGAAAGTGCCCCTTCCAGGTAAACAGGGATAACACTGTGAAACACAGAAGAAGCTAAGGGTAGGCAAGGCAGCCTTTTCATCTCCATCTGGTTTATTTTTGCCAACTCTGCCCAGTTTGTTCTATGCTGCTGATGCTGACAGTGAAAAAAACTGTTTATACTGATAACCATGTAGCTGACAATGATAATTATTTGCCTGCCTCTCTTCCCCAGTCTTTGTATGACACTCAAAACAATCAACAGCAGAGAACTATAAAATAGGCATTCTGGCTCACCCACCTCCGCCAGCTCCAACCGGCTAAAGCCGGTTTCGCTGTTGCTCCGCCGGCTTACCCAGAATGCCTATTTTATAGTTCTCTAATAGTAAACACTTTACAAACATACATAATGTGTAGGATTATCTGTTTTTAACACTAGTTTAGAAAACTTTTGAGACTTAAGTTTTTGCTTAATCCTTCGTTTTTCTTGATCGTTTTCAATAACATCATTTTCACGCATACATTCATCAAATGCGTCTCTGTCTTTCATGTGGAATAAAACTACAGTCTTTAACTGTTCTCTAAAGTCTTTTAAAACTGAGTTATATTTTTGACATAAAATCCACACACTTATCCCAGCATGTCTTCCACTGAAAGCCAGTTTTGGCCGAACAGTCATCTATAATAAATAGTGTCTGCGTTCCCCCAAACAGTCTGTACTACCAGTCGGTTGACTGTCAGCTTTTTTGCAAGACCAAGACAACACAATTATAACGACGCAGTAAGTCAGCAGGCCGAGCGTCCTGTTTACAAACTGTGTGCCTCCCTATCAATAAAACACGCCTCGCGCGCCTACTGCGTTTCACCGGGCTCGCGGTGCGCTTTGTCACAAATGTTCTTGAACATTCTCGAATGGGAAGCCACCACTTCGCTGTTTTCAGTGTGCGTGTCGGTTTGTTGGTGTGTGGGGTTTACGACTTAACACAGACAAGAGGCCTTTGTTTACACAGAACACAGCACACAGTCAGTTAGTTGACAATGTACATACCTTCTTCACATCCAGTCAGCTGCCACACCGGCGTGGGTTTTTAGAGCAGCATGTATCTTTGGCGTCAACGCGATGGCTTGTGTAATAGAAATTGTCAGATTTGCGAGTTCCGGATATTTTTCAAAGAGTTCTGTCGTCTTTCTTAGTTTATTAATCCAACGAAGGGAGTACTTCAAATGACTACACATTTTTACTACACTATTTTACACACACAGCAGCGCGCACACAACAGCAATGTTTAAAGTGTTGAGTCAGTCAGGGAAGGTCGGTCAACTATTCACCAAATGATAGGTCTGTCTGCACAGCGGGCGTGCGCCAACACGTTCTTTGCTATAGCGTGAGCTGCCTCTTTCTCTGTTCTTCATCGCGCTTAACTAGTAGTTGCAGGCCAGCCCGACAACGCAGCGCCCACTTACATCCTGTTCAGTCACAAAGCAAGTGGCTGACATATCAAATGAGAAGTGGTCCTACCAGTTCCACTTTTCGCCCCAAGTCCTTAATTAAGTCACCCCAAGTCCTTAATTAAGTCACCCCAAGTCCTTAATTAAGTCACCCCAAGTCCTTAATTAAGTTCTTAATTAAGTCACCCCAAGTCCTTAATTAAGTTACCCCAAGTCCTTAATTAAGTCACCCCAAGTTCTTAATCAAGTTACCCCAAGTTCTTAATCTAGTTCTTAATCAAGTTACCTTAAGTTTTTAATCAAGTTACCTCAAGTTCTTAACTTAAGTTACTTTAAGTTTTTACTTAAGTCATCCTCTATGTACAACCAAGTTCTTATTCAAGTCAATTTATAATTATTTATTAAGTTCTTGAAATATTATTCCATCTGAAATGGATCAAAATGATCTTTTGTTGTTGGCGGTTCTGGCATGCTTTTTTGTTTGGCTTCTGTATTTAGTGGTTGAGATTTTTTTGACTGCTTTGGTTTTTGCTGGCGTTGTTTATATATTTTATAACCGTAATAACCACCCCCAGCAGCAATGACGCCAAAAATGGCAACTGTTTTAAATTCAATATTCCATGACGACTTTGGTGTTGTAGGTCTTGAATCAACTTGTGTATTTACAGCTGGCATTGAAACAACTGTTGGCGTTGGTGGTGTTATGTTTTCATTATGAGTTATATTCTGTGATCGTAACATTAATTTTTTTTGTTTGTTCCACTCTGCTAATTTTTTTCCTGCTGCAACACGCCCAGGATGAGGAGGCTTTTTACTGGTCACTTTCTCCACCTGATTCAATGTTTTCTGATTCTGCTGATTTTCTGGCTCGGTCATTTTGAAGGGAAACAAAATCTATATGATTAAAAGTAATTAATCCTATGATTAATGGCGATAACAATGTTCCAAATCTGTAATATAGATCACATCCTAGAGACTCTAATGACTTTGTTAAAACTGGATCCTGCGTTAAATCATACATAAAATCTTGTTCAGAATCAATGGGAGCAAATCTACTAACTAGTTTAGTGTACAAACTAAGAACCGTTTGCCCAACACTTTTAACCATTCTTGACCCCAGTTGCGCTTCATACCTATTGTGATACTTTACAATGTCTTGCGGCGACATTTGTTGTATCTGTTCTATGCCGAATTCATTTCCAAGGTACTGTTTTGTTTTTCCACATGCTGCTAAAGAATACAGCCTTTCCTTTTGACGCATAATAGCTTGGTCATCAACTTGATCATTTGTAATCATAAGTTCAGGAAGTAGATCATCGCTGTTCATGTTTTTTATTAATTATAATTATTTTATTTTTTAAAAATGAGCACCGAAAAAACTATTACTAACCTTGTATACCATTCTGCTGTTATTGGAGGCCTAAGTGTAGGATACACAATGCTTGGTAAAAGCCTGTTAAAAATAAAACCAGCAGATCTTGGCAAACTAGACTTTGAAGACTCAGCAAAGCTGATTGCTGTTATTACAGCTTCATTTGCTACGAAAGATTTTCTAGTTAAGCAAGGAATAATTCCAGACAGTATCAATATGTAAAATTAAAAAAAAATACATTTATAAAAATGGCTTCACTCGTAATGATGATTGGTGGCGCTGTGGTTAATGCGCTTGCTTTTAGCGGAAGTAATTACGCATTTAGTAAACTACAAAATAACAATGAGAGAAAAAGACATAACAGAGCTATGGAGCAACTAGCTGCTGCACAAGACACCTATGAAAAGCAAAGAATGGAGCAGTTAGATTTTATTAACGACAGACTTAAACAACAGGGACATGCAGCTTACACATTTAAAGATGTTGACCAGGCAATAAAAGAATATTATTTAGTGACAGGCAAACAAGTTGAAACATTGCGTCCACCAAAATTTAGCGATTACTATCAACCATCAGAAAAACAAAAGATGCAAGAAATATTGTTTATTGCCTTTGGTATGACCGTTGTGTATTTTGTTGCGCATAATATTGGCTGAATAAAAAATGAACAAAATCTATTATTCACCAAAAGGATATTGGAAGGGAATAACAGCAATTAAAAAGCTAAGCCAAGCAGCGGGGGTCAGTGAACAAACAGCAAAGGAATGGTTATCTAAACAAGCGATTTGGCAAATTTATCTACCAGCGCCTAAAAAACTACAGAGACCACACTTTGTGAATATAACACCAAACGACACCCATCAAATGGATCTTCTATATTTACCCCATGATACGATTAGACGAAAAAGATTTAAGTACGCACTTACAGTCATTGACATAGCTTCAAGATACAAAGATGCTGAACCATTAACACAAAAGAGTGCTTCTGCTGTTGCTGTCGCTTTACAACTGATATATCAACGAGGACCCTTAACTTATCCTCGCATGATTCAAGTCGATGATGGAAAAGAATTTAAAGGTCAAGTAAATCAATTATTGTTAAAACATAGAGTTACCATTAAAAGAGGCATTCCAGGAGTTCACAGATCACAGGGTTTGGTTGAAAACTTTAACAAACAGTTATCTGAAAGGCTTTTCTCCTACCAGTATCACAGAGAGCTGATTGACAATTCTCACAACACAGAATGGGTTAGAAGACTGCCCTCAGTTCTACGTGCAATGAATAATGAAGAATTTAAAGGTCTAAAACCAGTACAAGCAATCAGAAAACAAACAATAAATGTTGTTGAAGGAGACTCCAGTTCATCCAGCAAACTATTGCCATTTGGTTTGAAAGTAAGGTACCTTTATTTACCGGGAGAAGCAGAAGGGGACACTCGCATCAGGGCAACAGATCCAGTTTGGAGTGTTGATCCATATGAAATAAAAAGAATTGTAAAAATGAATCCGCCTGTGTATTATTTACGAGAAACTGACACAACAAAACGACCAGCCCCCCGAAGATCTTTTGTGAAAGAAGAACTGCAGATAATCCCTCCAGACACAGTTCCAGTCGCTTAATTATTTTTTAATTTAAATTAAAATGGCGGCAAGAATGGAAAAGGAAGAATCCTTACGTAAAATGGCACTGGAAGCAAGAATGGTGAAGGAAGAGTCCTTAGAAATAATGCGAGAAATATTTGATTATAATCTTGCTATTAGACTAATATTTAAGAAGATTGATCATGCCATGCTAGACAAAACCTCAAATTTTGATTGGGAGCAAGAATATATTAAAAAGATAAAAAAAATTCGAGCACATTTAGCAGTAATGGATAATAATTTGGTTGAATTGGTTGGTGATATATTTAAGCTTAAAGAACTGTTTTAATCTACGCAAATACATTTGGGTTTAAAATGGAAGCTCAAAGGGAAATGGCAGAAATGGCAAAGGAAAAGTCTTTAAAATTAATGCAAGATTTATTTGAGTATCAGTATATCATTAAAGAAGTATTTGAGAAGATTGACAATCCCTGGCTAGAACAATCGCCAGACAATCGCTTTAAACCCCAAAGCTTTTATTTTGATTTTGATTTATGGAAACATGAATATTGTGAAATGACAAAAAAAATTAAAGCACATCTAGCATTAATAAATAATATTAATTTTGCTAAATTAGATGATGATATAATTGAACGTGCGATTGCTGAAAAATATAAGCCCATATGATTATACTATTCTCCAATGACCAATTGCATATGAAAACTCTGGATTAACAAATACTCTTTTTGTGTTAGTGCGGTCAAGAGACCGTTTTGTTACAACTGTTGTGTTAATCTCATGCAGATTAGATCGCAGCTTGTAATTGTCATGATGAAAAGTCTTATTGCCAAACAATGCTTCTTTGTAGTTGTCATGGGATATGCTTGATTGCACAACACTACGAGATATTCCCTTTGCTTTTTTAACAACTTTTTTTTGGCTTGAAAGACTGTACATTTTCGACCTCAAACCAACAAACTCCTTGATCACACCTCCAGATAATTCATCCTTCATCTTACCTAAAACCTTCTTGTTAACAGTTGAATGCAAAGGCGAATCTTTAGGGTAATCAGATGTGTCGTACCATCCAGCATGCTCTTTTGCTACTTCTAATTCCATGTCTTTGTAAAAATCTTCAGTAGGGATGTCGATTACAAAGGAATCTGTATCTGTGTACAGAACTCTGGACTCTGGATACAAGGGTTTAAAGTAGTCGTAAAGAAATTCTAACATCAAAAGCTTTGATAATTCTAAAACAGTAAACCCAATAAAAACGGGCTTATCCAATTTGACTTTCTTTTTTTTCATCATTATGCCAAAAAGCTGATCATGAAATCTTCTGAAGTCCTGATAATTAGGTTTAGAAGTTAGCTTAATTGCATCGTTCTCTCTGGTGACCAATCTAACATCTTTACGCTTGTGCGGATTTTCCATAGTCTTTCCAAAACAGCTGTTGTTCATCAACTTGAAAAAGTCTTTTTCTGAAGCATCTGTGGATTTAGTTCTGAGATCAGTGTTCTTCATTATGTATGGTTTCATGAACTGTTCTTGATCAAAAGCAATTATACGATGAACAGCTGTCAACTTTAAACCATGTCTTAAATAAAATTGTAGAAGCCTGTAATGGCAGACATAATTTTTTTTGCCTCGAAGATTAGGCACAAGTTTAGGCGGTTCTGTCATTGCCATCTTTAGACTTTCTGCTGCTAATGGATAGTCATTATGGTAATCATGGAGTTCCTGAGGATATTCTAAGTCAACATCTAGAATGTATCCACACTGTTGATCTGGCGTCAAACTGCCCAACCACTTTAATGCTTTTTGAATATTATTCGTATCTGTGTACATTTTAAAGTTGCGTAATGGAAGTGATTGCGCCATTGCCCATCCATACAGATTGTTTGCATCTAAATACATAAGATAGTTAGACCTTTTACTTGGATCATAGTCGTCCAAGTATTTGTTGTTTGCTTTACAGTAATGGTGCGACGCCATACTGATTCCCCCACGCAATCCGTTTTCAATCATCTGAAGCATTGGCAGGTTAGACAATAAATCAATTTGTACTCCAGTAAATTTTAAGAAAGCGTCCCAGCTCATCCCGGGCGCAGAAATGTAATGCGCGGGATCCAGGCTGTAATGTTTCATGCAGGTCTTCCTATAATTTTCAAAGACGTCCGCCAACAAACAGGTATCCGCCATTAAATAGGAATCATGATAGTCTCCCATCGTTTTACACTCTAACTTCTGCCACGCATCTTGAGCATGCTGGTAATCAGAATCACTGATGTCCTTTCCTCTGAGACTAGAAAAGAACGCGCCTTTAGGCGGAAGTGTATCTTCGTCAAACCTTTGCCAACTGTTCATGTACTCATAAGGGTAAACGCCCTTTCTAACAAGAGTTGGGTCAAAATATTCTTCTGTTATTGGGCAGGACTTTAAGGACATAGCCAGTGACTCTAATGAACCCATCATGTGTTGCATAGAGTCGTAGAAAGACATGTTATTTAAAGTGAAACACATGTACTTTTCTGATGACTGTGCAATGCATGACACCCTGAAGTCGCTGGTTACTGCTTGCATTATAAGGTGAGAGTCGTAACCTCGCAAGTTGTGAAAGAATATAGGCAGCTTCCATGTCTTTGGTTCAAACTTTAGTTGAAGATTGCATTTGTTATGTGCTGCTCCTCTAAACTTTCCACTAATGTGATCATGGTCTCTTACTGTTGGATTCTCTGCGGTGGCAACCAAGGCCGCCCCACAAATCCAACAGTGAGTGGCTGAGTCATACTGTTGTTGGTCTTCAGGCGTCATTATGATTTCAGATAAGTTTAGATTATTAGAACAGGCATTACGCACTTGCTGCATGCGTTTTAAGAAGTATTTTGCAGCATTTGGTCCTCTGTATAATTCTGGCTTTGAATGGGCGCCATCCGACCTAACAATGATGAAGGCAAATGAGCAAATCTGATGATTACTCATTAAGACTGTTTTAGGAAGTTTCTGTGGGGTTGGTCCTTCATAAGGAACAATGAGTGATTCGAAGTCTGCGTAAACAACATATGGACTAGTTTGCAACCGTTTCCAGTTCTTAAAACTAACTTTACTGCCTTCTCCGGGCGTAATTAGTTCTGTATCACAGTCAACTGGGCTAATACAATGTTTCTTATGTTCACTCGCGGCTTGAACGGACGGAATCCTTGTTAAACATTTTCTACAAAATTCTTGTTTGCTATGTTGTTTTGTAGTATGCACTAGTAATCTACTCATTGTGCGTATTAGAGTGTAGTGCAACCCATTAAGGCTTTGCATCAGGAGTAAGTCTACATGAGTTTTGGTTGGTTCGCCTATTGTTGGACTGTTCTTTGACACTCTAATTGGCAGAAGGTTGGTTTCTTCAGACCATGTGTAGACATTAACAGTTATTGGTGGATTTTGTTTTTCAAACTGATCAATTTTGTCTACAGCCATAGGAAATTCAAGGCCGTTAAAGTTAAGATCATTGGCCCACTGTAAATAGTTAGATACTCTCTCTGCATTTTTGGCAACGTGATGCAGCCTAGCAAGAACGCACCACATAAAACATTTGTCATCTGAATTTTTTATGTTCAAAACTGCTTTCTTTGCAACTAATGTTGGAGGCAGTGGAATGTAAGACTTGCCTACAATCGGCTCATACTTAGCCTGTTTTAATCTGATGTCTAGGACTTCACCCTCTGACCAACCAGAGCCTCTCATTTTGGCTTCTTCAGCGGCCACATCAAACTGTGTAAGCAGCTGGTCTGCCCAACCAGGTGTTAAGTCATTAGAGGAAAGAATAGTCTGCTGTTTAGTTGAGACCCAGACTTCTTGATTTTCTTCATTTATTGTTATATAGTCGATTAAAACAACTAACCTTACTTTAACTGGAGGGTTTATTGTTAGTTTACTTGGAACTTGAGAAATAGCGTGTACAACGCTTTCCCGCACGTTTTTTGGATTAATAACTTCTAAATCAATCTCATTTAGTGCTCTTGACAAACGCTCTTCCTCGAGCATTGCTTCAAACAATTCATCTGAACCTTCATATATCTTATCCATGTTGAGTTTCTTTTCTAACTCAAAATATTTATTTAAATTTAAAAAAAAATACTTAATCAGAATCAATATCAACGGTCTTTTTGTGCTTGGACTCGTAAACTAAAGTATAAACGCCCTTTGGGGTTGTTAATGTGAGCTGTTCAGAACAGAGTTTAATGTTTCGTTTACTTTTTTTAAACATTCCTTTTTTATCTGGTCGGTGTCTGGCTGTTGAGAAAAAGTTGCCCTTGCCTTTCTTTGAAGATCAAACTTTTGTCTTTTGTAGTCCTCAAAATCAGCCTGTAGGCGACTAAATTCTTCATCCGTGATGTTCGAGTCGGCAAGTGCTTTATTTATTGTCAGTTTGAAGGAACTAAGTTTAGCTGTTATTAGTTGAACCATAGTTGTGTGCTTTTGGAGTTTAGCTTTTATTTTTTTGCTGACAGCACTTACAGCCAATGAACACAGGCCAAGAGTTAAAGACAAACCACTAGAGGTATAGCTACCGGTGCACCTACGCCTGTTGCTAAGAGACCTACACTTGTTCCTGCTGATAGAGCACTAGTGATCGATGCTCCAGTATTAACATATGTAACAGCATTAAAGACAGCAGAATACCTTCGTTTGGTTTTGCTGTATTTTGAAAGGTCCTGCTCTAGTTGGGTTTGCATTTGTGTTATGTTTGTTAATCTGAAAGTTTTTATGTCTACAGCAACAGAGTTCTCTTCTTTGGGCACTTTTGGATAAGTCGTAACAGACATGCTTTTTTAAAATAAAAATAATTTAGTATTGGATATCTTTTAATCTGTTATCTTGAATATTCAGCTGCGCATCATATATTAAAAACAAATGTACATTAAGTGGTTTATCACTCTCTTTTTCTTTATCAATTTGAATGTTTATTACGTCTTTAACTGTTCTCCCACTCCCATGCAACTGATTATCTTCTGTTGACCTTAGGTCAATCCATAAACCGTATTTCGTTGTTAAATATTCATCAAGTCTAACACTGTGAAGGTGTAGATCTTTAGACACAAGGTCTACTGTTGGATTTCTACACCTCCCGCCTCCAAACAATTTTCTTATTTCATCAAAATGATGATAAGGTTTAAGCCCGCTACCGTAGACTTGGTTAGGACTACCCTCAATTGAACATTGTACTTTCGTTATTTTAGGATTGATAAACTTTTCACTTTGTCTTTGGTATGGTTCTTTATCATCTTCACACAGCAATAAAATACCTTTAAGTGATCGTGCTGCGGCGCTAAAACTAAAATTCCATATTGTGTCTGCCCTGCTTTTAGGATATTTAGTATGATGAATCACTCTTTCGTAATATATTGCTAATTTTGACTGATATTGTTGCTCAATCAGCCTTGCTAAGTTAGGGTTGCTAACAATGTCAAACTCTAACGAGATGTCGAAAATGCTGTACTTTGCGTTAGAGTCTGTAGATTTAATGACACGTTTGTATTCATTAAAAGTTAGTTCATATGACAATCTGTCTTTTAATGCTCCTTGAAAGTATGGCGCATGCGCTTTAACAACTCAAAATCTAAGGGTATAGAAAAGCGATTTCCATAAGCAAAACTTACAGCTTCATACTTGTTGCCGGCTTTAGCGTCTTCGGCGTCTATTCTGTGTTTTAGTGCTTCGTTATTTTCGATTCCTTGAAACGCAAGATCGGCCCTTTCATTATCGGTTAGCCATAGATCAGAATAGATTAGAAATATGTCTGCATTGTGTAAAGAAAATATTTCTTGCCCCTCAAGTTTTATAGAAATTTTCTTAACGATTGCCCGTCCCAGATTCTGAACTACTGTCCTGTTTGCGTCTGTTGCTGAATCAAGTTCTATTTTGAAAGTAAGCCGTGCAGATCCCGGCACAATCACTTCATCTGCTCCTAGGTCTGGAAATTTAACAGTAAGAATTTGATCTGAATCAATAGTAGATGGATTATTTGGAACAATAATATTCTGTTTATTTCCCTTCACGCCAAAGGGCTCTTTCAGTCTTCTATGCGGGTCAAGAATCGAGCCATATGCTTGTGACATTTTTTTATAAAACAAAATAAAAAGTTAATTATTTAAAAACATGGCAGGCATTGAAGATTATGATGTTTTTGATCCTGGAGACGACATGAGTGAAATGACACCTTTGACACAACCATCGCGCTCATTGCGACATGAATTAACAGAAAGTAAGGTCAGATCATTGTACCAAAGTTTAGGCCAAGAACCTCCCGAATTTATAGACCCTAATGATTTTGAAACAAAAAATGATCACTTGTTTTTTAAAAATGATAAAGGTGAACTTGTTCAGCTTACATCTAAACCAGACCCATCAAAGTTTTTAGCAAAGACTACAATTAGACAAAGGCTCAGTGTGAGCGATCAAAATCGCCTTGGCATTGCTAAACCGCGAAGATTAGACAGTGAGGCAGTTGCTAAACTTCAAAACACACTACAAGAACTCCCAACAGAAAACCAAATACAAAACATGGAACTTAAAGATTTAAGCCCAACAGCAGACGAAATAATACAAGCAGAAACCAGTTTTTCAGAAGAAACAGTATTAAAAACTATGCACGATCCGCCGCTACCTATGAGAGAAATAACGGCCCTTGATCATGCTTTGAGAAGCATCAGAGGCGAATTAACAAACAATTTAGCAAAACTGGGTGAACTAGATGAGCATATAAAAAGAGAAAAAGAAAAACTAGTTGAGGCTGATGACCACAACTTAGGACCTGGTGTTAAAGAAAGAATAACACAAAGACTAAAAGATCTTGAACAAGAGAGATCAGCAAGACTAGAAGTGCTGTCTACTAACCGAGAACAATTACGAACTCAAGTGAGCAGAATAAGAGAAACTATCCAAAGAATTTTATATGAAGACACGACGTTAGCAGAACGAATAAGAACACTGTTTAGAGAGCAAGGTGTCACATTAGCAAGTGTTATAACAGCCTTAGGATTTGCAATAAGTACACTGGTGTTGGCTATTACAGGCGGTGGCGGTGGGGGAGCAGTGCCGCCAGGCCCGCCAACTCCATCGTCAGATAAATCATGGATAAAAAAACAACTCGATCACCTTGCAAACTTACTAAAAAAATTAGCCAGTAAAGCAATAGATTCTTTGCCTGGTATAATAGGAGGGATCGTTAGCTGGCTTTTGTCTGCCGCAAGTAAAGTAGTTGGCTTTATGGCTGAGCACTTATGGGCATTAGTTGTCTTAATAGTTGGGTTACTCTTTAGTAAGATAAAGACCAAGTAATCCTAGGGCAGTTAATCCAATAACAAGTGCCGTCTTTTCATATTCATGGGGGTCGCTTTTATTCACCATGAGGATTGGTTGGGGGTGGGGTTTTGAGGGGGGTATTGGATGGGGTTTTGGGGCCTTGGGGATTGGTGGGGATTCTTTTTTTATTGCTATTGCTGGCTTAGAATTTATGTCGTTTTTTCCGACCTTCTCTTCTTTACCAGCCACAAGGATTTCATTATTATAGTTTATTATTGTTCCTATCTGGAGTCTGAGGTCAGAAGGCAGCATGTATAAACCAGTGCCGACAGCAAAGTCTACTTTCGATCTTGCGTATTGCAAAACATTTTGGTACCTTTTAATACTTGAAGGCAAATCAATTGCAGAATTAATAGAATCCTCTAAATTTGCTAAATACTGTTTTTGGGCGTCAAAGCCAGTAGAAGGATCAATTATGTTTGATCTTGTTTGTGCTTGCGAACCTAGCAAACACCAAACATAAGTATGAATAGAGTCGTTTATTCGTTCTATTCCCGCTCTAGTTAGGCCCTTAGAAGTATCCAAAATAAATGTTGTCCATGCTGTTTTATGCTCTTGCTCTATGGACCCGAGGTGAACAGTTGTGCCTGAAGAGAAAGATGTGTAAGGAGGATTCCAATCATAGTTATACTTTCTGTGCACGCCCCAAAAATAAAGGGTGCCTAAACCATGATTAAGATCCAACTTTTGTCTAAAGTCTGTCTTTGGGTCAATATCAAATTCGTTACAGATCCTTTCAAAAGCCTTGTAATCTATTCTGTTGCTGAATGGATTAAACGTTTTGTCATTTGGTAATGGTGCTTGCAGTTCAGATAAAATACGTCTGAAGGTGTAATAAAAATGAAATCTATACACTGACCTCACCAAAGGATCAGGATGATTTAAATGATCAGCATACGACACTCCACACCCAGTTGATGCGCAAAACACAGCAAAGTTTAACTGGTTCTGATAAAACTGCATCGGATGACTGAACCACACTTTCGGGATGTAGTCGTTTTTAATAGGAGGGTTAAGATATCTGTTCAATGGAGTACTAACCTTTACTTGAAAGGCGTCAGACTGAGTCACAGAAATGTCGAGGGTATCAGTTGTTATATCTTTAGGACTGTAGTGCGGTCCAACAGAATATTTTGCATTAGTATATTTGAATGCACTCATTTTTAAATTTGTTTTAAAAATGTTTGTAACAATAACAACTCAAGACAGTCCTTCGTTTTTAGAATATGCTATTGATAATAACTGCGGAACCCAAAGGGTCGCACTCCATGAAATTTTTTACAAAGTCGTATGGTTTAATATAACTGAATCCAAGGAGAATAATAAGATTAAAAAATTTGATAATAGAGGAAACTTAGTTAGCCAGTTAACCATACCTGATGGTTATTACGGGTTTTGTTCGCTAAAAGAAGCAATGAGTAACTTCGACATTACTCTCAAACTTAACAATGCAAATTTGAAAATAATGTTGACATTCAAACCTGAAGAAGAAGTAGACCATTACCTTTTTGATGTAGAGCTAGCTAAAATGTTAGGCTTTGCAACTGACAATCATGGTTTTAGAGTTACATCAGACAAAACTACTTATGAGGGAGAATATCCGCTCGATCTTGCATTACATTCATTACTCTATGTTCATTTGGACGAGCTGAGCACTGATGAAAACTTATATGATGGAAGGCCCTCAACTGTTTTAAGAGCTCTTCCATCAGGGAAAGCTGCATATTGCGATTATGAAATTATACAATTCCCTAATTTACAGTTTAAAAGATTAGCTTGTGGGAGGGTCAGATCATTTAATATAAAGATCACAGATAAAACAGGGAAAGTCGTGAAATGTGATAACCTGCACATTGTTTTAGAAATAAAATAATACGTTGTTTTAAAAAATGTCACGTGGACCAGACGATTCGGGGGTCACATTAGCGCCTGAGAGGTGTGTAACTTTAGAATTAAAAGACCTTGCAGACGTTGAGGACTTTGAACAAAACGGTGAGATAGGCACTTTATATGGTTTTGAGTACACTAAAGATGGTTATTATAAGCGCAAAGAGGTTGACGACAACAAAAGGTTTCCTAAACTAGAACAACTACGCAATGTAGAAGCAAATAATGCGGGTCAGTATGAATATAAAATAGTTCGAAAAACTGACAACAAATGGCACTTAGAACCATATTTAGAATGGGACATAAAATTTGAATTCTTAAGCCCATTTACATTTTTTGACCGTCAAAAAAGTTTCAGAAAAGCATTGAACTCTGGCCCTTTACATGTAAGTCTTATGCCAGAGGACAACAGTCGGAAAGAGATCGAAATAAAGCCGTTTGGGGACAAACAGTACATCCTCCACAGAAGAGAATCGGTTTTAAAGAAAGCTTCTACAAAATTACAGTTCATTCCACGCACAAAATTAGGAGACACGTTCACAATGATATTTAAAATTTCTGTCTTAAAAGATGAGGCGAGAAATGGAGCTCTGGGCGTCAGTGACAATCTTATGAAAGGAATTCTTATTAGCTGGCAAAACTTAGACGTTGACAAACTTAAAGTTACTGTCGTCGTTCTTTACAATGGCGAGGATATTAAGGTCATAACAACAAGCAACAAAATTGATATTAGTCTAAATAGAAACGATCTTACAGAACTGAACTGGATTAATCTTACACATTTAGGCCTTATAGGTTTTTATTATACTGAACAAGTTTTGACAGAGAGTATGATAAAAACAATAACTGGATTAGATTAAATTCTGTTATAAAACTATGGAGCAGACGACTTTGGTGTCAATGCCGATGTTAAACTTTATGATAAAACCCCTCATTGTTCATTGATTTGTGGACAGACTGGTTGTGGAAAAACAATATTTGTCCTCGACCTATTACAAACAGTTTATAGTTATAATTTTGATCATATTGTAATTTTCTGTCCGACACTTAAATGGAACAAAGCATATCACGATAGAAGGTTTATATGGACGGATGATGAAATCTATTTAGTTGACCCTAGCAATAAACTGAGTGAGTGTTTAGAACATTTTTTTAAACTGTTTGAGGGAACGCAGACATTATTTATTATAGATGATTGTTCGGCAGAAAAGGATATAGTCAAAAAAAGAAACACTTTATCAAAACTAGCTTTCAGTGGAAGACATGCTGGGATAAGTGTGTGGATTTTATGTCAAAAATATAACTCAGTTTTAAAAGACTTTAGAGAACAGTTAAAGACTGTAGTTTTATTTCACATGAAAGACAGAGACGCATTTGATGAATGTATGCGTGAAAATGATGTTATTGAAAACGATCAAGAAAAACGAAGGATTAAGCAAAAATTTAAGTCTCAAAAGTTTTCTAAATTAGTGTTAAAAACAGATAATCCTACACATTATGTATGTTTGTAAAGTGTTTACTATTAGAGAACTATAAAATAGGCATTCTGGGTAAGCCGGCGGAGCAACAGCGAAACCGGCTTTAGCCGGTTGGAGCTGGCGGAGGTGGGTGAGCCAGAATGCCTATTTTATAGTTCTCTACAGCAAATTTACATGAAACTGTGTGGCGTCAATATACAGTTAGTGACAGTGTGTGATGACTCTGAGAAAAAGTGCGTAGCAGAAACAGATTTCCATATGACTGTTAGAGTAAAAAATACTGAAGGCTATGAACAGGAAAATAATGCAACCGAACGTGATTCAAAATCGATGCATTTACCCGACACAGAGCACAAAACTAATGTTAGATCAAGCACATGTGGCACAGACAGCACCTAGCTCACTAAAGAAGCTAATGTGCAGCAGCACACAGAATCTTGTCAACAAAACATTCACACACAAATAATGGCAACTATTGAGGAAAGAGGGAAGAACTTGGTCAATCTCCTCCGTGTTTGTGGCGAAGTTAAACACATCACTTCTACCTGGAGCAAAGATGTTGTGAAAGGAAATCCTCACTATGACCCATCGTAACTGTTTTGTTGTAAAGTTGTGAGGTGGACTATTACTATGTGTGATTGACAGTCCAAGGATTAGTTACAAATGTATTTAATACCACGATGTCGGATCCATGTCAAGATGAAGGTTTGTAAAGGCCAATTGTACAACGTTCTATCCACATAATTTTCGTGTATGTGCTTCCGTCCTCACTCCATTTCTCACCTGCCCTCACCCCCTACCCTGTTCCCCATCCCATTCCTCCATAGTCCGTTTTGTGAAGGGCCTTAATAGCCTAAACCACATAAAACTATTCGCATTCATATTCTCTCTCTCTCTCTCTCTCTCTCTCTCTCTCTCTCTCTTCTCTCTCTCTCTCTGAAAAGTCACAAATTGAATACGTACATAAATTAATACCTAATGAACGCCTTAATAAATAAACAAATAATGAATGAATAAAAAAAAAAGTGTATATATATATATATATATATAATTTAGTAAATAAGTATATGAATAAATAACTAATTTATAGATACCACTAGACCAAATGATCAAAAAAAGAAAGAAGAAAGAAAGGAAGGACAGAATGAAGGTAGAAAGGAAAAGAACCACAAAACGAAGAGATAATGAAATTGGCAAACAGTACAAATCTATTTAATACCACGATGTTGGATCCATGTCATGATGGAGATTTGTAAAGGCCAATTGTACAACGTTGTTTCCACATAATTTTCGTGTATGTGCTTCCGTCCTCACTCCATTTCTCCCCTGCCCTCACCCCTACCCTGTTCCCCCATCAAATTCCTCCATAGTCCGTTTTGTGAAGGGCCTTAATAGCCTAAACCACATAAAACTATTCGCATTCATATTCGTTCTGTCTCTCTCTCTCTTCTCTCTCTCTCTCTCTCTCTCTCTCTCTCTCTCTCTCTCTTTGAAAAGTCACAAATTGTATACGTATATAAATGAATACCTAATATACGCCTTAATAAATAAACAGATAATGAATAAGTGAATGTTTTATATATATATATATATATATATATATATATATATATAATTAAGTAAATGAGTATATCAATAAAGAACTAATTTATAGATACCACTAGACCAAATGATGAAAAAAAGAAAGAAGAAAGAAAGGAAGGACAGAAGGAAGGTAGGAAGGAAAAGAACCACAAAACCAAGAGAGATGAACAAATTGGCAAACAAACCCCAAAGTCTGCGTGGTGGGTAACTGAAAAAAATGATTAGTTGATTACTTAATTAGTTAGTAAGTTAGTTCTCTCATTCTCAATTTATAACCATCTTCTCATAATATATTCATGGTACACCAGTCCTCTCTGTCTTACATGTCGTTCTTATTTCTTTCTTTATCTTCCTATTTCCATCTCTTCTTTGTTTCTTTGTTTCCTTTTTGTACTCTGTTCCTTTCTCTTTTACTCGTTTTATTTTCTTTTATGTTTATGGACATATACAATTTTTTCTCTTTTTTTTTTAAAGACAATTGCAAACTTAGAGACAGAAAGAGGCTCTTTACTACTTGTAGTCTGGTTGAAGCACCCCCCAAAAAGAAAAAAAAAATTCTCACTAACTAACATAACTAACTAAGTAACTAATTAAATAGCTAGCTAACTGATTAACTAATTAACTAACTGAGTAACTACCTTACTTACTACCTAACTACATGACTGATAACTAACTAATTAACTTCTTCACATTTTTTTTTCATTCTTCACATTTTTTCTTTGTTCTGCCTGGATTCGAACCTGCAGCTTTTGGATGGGTGGGCGTCTGAAGGCGTGCCTTTTTCAGACGGATGTCTTACCCCACTGCTAACAGACACCTATTCTACTTTGAGATGTTTATGCCTTTTGAAGTTCACTTTTGTTCCTCCCCAACCAGCAGCTCATTCAAATATTCAGGTGTTTCCTACACAAGTCTGTTGGTATGCCTGCTATGAATCTCCCGTCAACTTTAGAAAGTATGTTGAACTCAGCACTGCAGAACATGACGCTATTCCCGATCAAAATTGAAAGCAAAGGAAACCACGTTGTGGTTGTCCTGAGGTTCGATACTATAACCGATTATTCCCTGTCACGTTTCTACCACAGCATCCATGCTGTGTATCGCAGAAAGTGCCCCTTCCAGGTAAACAGGGATAACACTGTGAAACACAGAAGAAGCTAAGGGTAGGCAAGGCAGCCTTTTCATCTCCATCTGGTTTATTTTGCCAACTCTGCCCAGTTTGTTCTATGCTGCTGATGCTGACAGTGAAAAAAAACTGTTTATACTGATAACCATGTAGCTGACAATGATAATTATTTGCCTGCCTCTCTTCCCCAGTCTTGTATGACACTCAAAACAATCAACAGCAAATTTACATGAAACTGTGTGGCGTCAATATACAGTTAGTGACAGTGTGTGATGACTCTGAGAAAAAGTGCGTAGCAGAAACAGATTTCCATATGACTGTTAGAGTAAAAAATACTGAAGGCTATGAACAGGAAAATAATGCAACCGAACGTGATTCAAAATCGATGCATTTACCCGACA
>JAMYXO010001698.1:17500-27867 GCA_033310375.1 Conus canariensis | reverse complement strand
TCAGATCTTGGATGCACCCTTTCAACCAGTTTATGAATCCAAGCAAGCAACCAAAAACATTCTCTTGTTGAGCTTCTTCTTCTTCTTCTTGAAAAACCTTCAGTTTTTCTTTGTTCCGTCTTTATTATTTTTCCTACACTTTACTGTTCAAAAATTCAGTTTATGTCTTTGTATCCTTTTTGGAGTTGTTTTGACGTATATTTCTTTCTCCCTTTCTTTCGTTTTCTTTTCTTTTCTTTTCTTTTCTTTTTTTTCGTTTTTGTTTGTTTGTGTTTTTTGTTTTGTTTTGTTTTGTTTCTTTTGTTTGAAAACTTGCTCGTGTCCGTCTTTCATTATTTTTGTACTTCATTGACCATTTCTATGTTTATTCTATGGGTTTTTGTCTATATTTTTTCTGTGTTTGGGCTATGTCTTGTCAATTTTTGCATTGTTTTGCTGTCTATTTTTCTCTTTCTTTGAAAACAACCTCATCGTGTCTATCTTTCGTTCTTTCTGTACTTTTCTTCTTGTTGTTGTTATTGAAAATTTCTGTGTTTTGTCTTTGGCAACCTCGACCCAGCAGACCTGGAGACAGCAGCTTCAGACCGGGGCAGCTGGCGGTCCACCATCAAGGCCGGCATCAAGCAAGCAGAGCAGACAGAGCAGAGGAGAGATGCCCAGTGGGAAAAAACGGAGGTACTGCAGACGGGCAAAGAATGGCGTCGGCACCCACAGACACTGATGACGGAGACTTCACCTGCAGCAACTGCCGCTCGAGGATCAGGCTCTTCAGCCACAGCGGGCGCTGCAACTCCACAACTGACTGATCCATGGCGCAACACCATTGTCTCTCCAGACAGACGGATGGCAACTTTGCGTCATTTGTGCCTTGTTTTGGTGTGCATTTCTTTCTTTTTTGTTTGTTGATGTCTGTCTTTCTTTCTATCTATCGATCTTTCCTTCTTTCTTTCTCTCTTCCAGTCTTCTGTACTCCCTTTCTTTCATTCTATCGTTCTTCCTGTGTACCTTCTTTTCTCTCTTTTTTTCTTTTTTCTTCCGATATCAATCGCAGACAGAACAAAATTCAACAAATGTGACATTTTAACTCTTTCGATTCAGAACTTCTAACTCATTTCCTTGGCAGTACAAACTAATGTTTTGATAGATTTCTTTTGCGCCCAATCAGCGAATTGATTAGAAAAGACAAAAAGAAAACTTTTCTATTCAAACAAATGCTGAACATTTTCAGAAAAAAAAAAAAAACGTAATTCAGTCGATGTGCAATAAGTAGATTTGATCTCCTTCAAGTAAACGATTTTTCAGTCGAAAAACATCAGTTAAACCCAGTGCGTGTACTATTTCATTTACTGCTTTAGTTTCTAACTTGTCATGGGGTTAACCACATATTCTATCTAGGTCAGAGATAAATGAACTGTTGAAATCACTTCAAGCAGTACTTAACTGACAAGGAACGGATCAATACGACCTATTGGACTCGACAGGCGAGACAAGAACGGTTTGGTGTGGAGTACACTCAAGCCATGCACGACACTGCACTCATACCACAGAGAAGAGAAGCTGACGCTGAAGTTAAAAAAGAGCACACAAAAAAAAACTGCTGTTCAGATCAAAACACACTGCCGGCAACCTGGGGATGCTAACTCTGAATACTTCCACACACGAAGTATGGTAGTTATATAGGCTTCGCTTGTACAACGGTTCCTTTTGACGTAATTCCCTATTAACGATTGACCTCTGTCTCTCCCTCTCTCTCTCTCTCTCTCTGTCTCTCTCTCTCTCTCTGCCTCTCTGCTCTTCATTCTCTTCTCTCTCTCTCTCTGAGTGCATGTGCCGGCCCGTGTGTGTGTGTGTGTGTGTGTGTGTGTGTGTGTGTGTGTGTGTGTGTGTGTGTGTGTGGTTGTGTGTTGTGTGTGTGTGTGTGTGTGTGTGTGTGTGTGTGTGTGAGTGCCTGTGTGTCTTGTGTGATTTGTGTCTGTGTGTGCTCGTGCGTGCGTGCGTCGTGCTGCGTGTGTGTGTGTGTGCGCTCGCCGCCGCGCGCGCGCGTGTCTTCTGTGGTGTGTGTGTGTGTGTGTGTGTGTGTGTGTGTGTGTGTGTTGTGTGCGTTTGTCCATGGGTGTGTAAACATATAGATAGATACAAACATTAGGTAGCTACAGAGACAGACTTACAGATGATAGTAGTGATGATAGATAGATAGATAGATAGATAGAGTAGGCAGACAGATAGATATATAGATAAATAGATATAGAGAGAGCGAGAGATTGATAGATAGATACATCATAGATAGATACATACATGGACCGACTGACACACAGACAGACACACAGACAAAAAGATTACTAGATAGAGAACTAGATAGATGGATGAACAGACAGACAGATATGTTATGGATAAATCCATATAAATATATAGATAGACAGATAAATAGATGTGTGTGTGGTGGTGTGTGTGTGTGTGTGTGTGTGTGTGTGTGTTTTGTGGTGTGTGTGAGTGAGTGTTAGTGTGTGTGTTGTGTGTGTGTGTGTGTGTGTGTGTGTGTGTGTGTGTGTGTGGTGCGTGCGTATTGCGTGCGTGCATGCGCTGTGTGTGTTGTGTGGTGTGTGTGTGTGTGTTGTGTGTGTGTGTGTGTGTGTGTTGTGTGTGTCTGGTGTCTGTGTCTGTGTCTGTGCGTGTGCGTGTGTGAATGTCGATTATTGGAAATAAAAAACATTAAAGAAAAACTGAGAAAGGCTGGCATTGGGGTCTCCTCTGATGTAACCAGGACACAGCAGCAAATCGTCTCTCCAGTGAAGAAGAAGAGCAGAACAGCTTTCTTTCAATGTGAGAAAATGGTCATCAGTCCCACACTGCCTGACCACATTATTACGCTAAGGTAGTAGAAGGTGGGATTGATTACACAGATGTGTCAACCCGCGAAAACATGCCAGTTATAACAGACAAATGGTAAATGTAGTCGATAGTGTAACTTCAAGGTCGTGTGTGACTCAGTGTGTTACAGTAGATGGTGTGGGTGGGGTACTGCTCCCTCTCCTAACGATGGCGGTGGTGAAGATATGGTGCACGGACAAAGGCTAAATATGGCAACGAGATCTCTACCGTTGGACACGGTTTGCAGAACACAGGCGGGGATTCTCCCTGCAATGACGTTCGTGGATCCACTGATGCATGTGGGGCTAGCATTGCGTGCCGGCAGACAGGTATGCCAGACTTTTCACGGAGGCTCGAAGCCGAAAAGCCGGTCAGCAGCTGTACTGTCACATGGAGGAAGAAAAGGCAGTGACAGTGACAGAACATGATCGAAGCAACTGCAATAGGCCAGGCCGCCTAATCTGCTGCAAAAGTCGGCCTTCCTAAATTGGAATTTGGAATATATGTATAATAATATTAAAGACGGGTCCTTTACAATTTATATTTGTGCTTTTGATTTTACATGCTGAACACAAACCTTCCTTAACTCTTCATTTGATTATGCTGGTCTCTTTGTCCTTCATGTAAAAGCTATTGCACCTCCAATCAAAATGTTCCTCAAAAGGCCAGAAATCAGACGGAGTGTTATTATTATTGGTAAGGAAATATTAGGCCTTACGCTTCACAGACGAAACTGGATTGTAATGATGTTGTTGCATTGAGAATCGATAAAAGGCTATTACATCTTGACAAAGATGTCATCTGAACTGCTTGTTACATTGCCCCTAAAGGAGATCCTTTGTACAGTTCAACAGATTTGGAAAAAGGAATGTTAATGTTACAATAAAATCTCCAACAAGTATGTGAAGATGATACGTATCTCATTCTAACGGGTGATTCAAATTCTAGTACATGTCGTGAACAAGATAATAATAATGATATGGGTTATTATGCCCATCACGTTAAGTATAATGAGACAGATGAAATGCCTGTTAGGATGTTCTAAAGACAGTTCGATTGATAAATTCGGAAAACCATTACTTGACTTATGTTTGCTATTTGCAGCTGTCATTTTGAATTGTGCGAGTGACGGTGCTGGATTGGTGAATATACATAGATTTTTTTCCCTCATGACTAAAGTGTGATCGATTATTTTATAGCTTCGAGTTTTATTAAAATCAAGGCATGCGTGTTGTGGATTGAGTCAATCAGTCAGTAGGCATCCTTCAGTCTCGGAAGACTATGGAGTTGCGCTCAAGGTGTCTATTCTGGTACAGCGACGGGTGTGGTGACCAGTCCGACGCGGGAATGACAGTCCCTGTGGCAGAGGGCACAGATGAAGTCTGACGCTGGTCCG
Organism: Conus canariensis; assembly: GCA_033310375.1. Taxonomy (NCBI): domain Eukaryota; kingdom Metazoa; phylum Mollusca; class Gastropoda; order Neogastropoda; family Conidae; genus Conus; species Conus canariensis. The sequence continues at coordinate 23,603 of JAMYXO010001698.1, read as the reverse complement.
TCTGCCTGGGCTGCAGCCTTTCTTCTCAATCTCTTTTCCCCGTGCTGCTGAGCGAGTGTCTCTCGAAACTTGGAGAGACCTTTCTGCACAGTCTGTCTCCAGGCTGACCGTTCGAGGGCTGTTGCTTCCCAGTTGTTCTGGTCGATGTTCAAGGCTTTTTAGGTCCCTCTTGCACACGTCTTTGAATCGCGGTGTGGTCTGCCTGTGGGACGTTTTCCCTGCACAAGTTCTCCATAGAGGAAGTCTTTAGGGATCTGTCCGTCATCCATGCGCACAACATGGCCGAGCCAGCGCATACGTCTCTGTTTCAGCAGCGTGTACATGCTGGTGCATCCGGCTCTTTCCAGGACTGTGTTGTTTGGGACCTTGTCCTGCCAGGTGATGTTCAGAATGTCGTAGGCTACGCATATGAAAAGCATTGAGCTTTTGCTCTTGTCGGGCACGCGAAGTCCAAGACTCGCTGCCATTACAGGAGGGTGCTCACAACGCAGGCTCTGTAGATCTGGATCTTTGTGTGCTCGGTCAGCTTGCTGTTGTTCCATGCTTTCTTTGTCAGTCTGGTCATGGTGGTGGCTGCCTTGCCGATGTGCCTGTTGAGCTCTGCGTCAAGTGAGAGGGTGTCTGAGATAGTTGAGCCCAGATAAACAAAGTCATGGACAACTTTTGTTTATCTGGGCTCAACTACCACACACACACACACACACACACACACACACACACACATACATACATACATACTACATGCATGCACACAGACAAGCGTGCGCGTACCACACACACACACACACACCACACACACACCACACACACACACACACACTGTGGATATGTCTCGCACTTGTGTCTGGAAAACACACACATTGCGGGGTAGGAAAGAAGCTGGGAAAGATGGCTGAGAACTGTCAGGGAATGATGCTGCTTTGTAGGGCGGAGGCAGTACATGGGAAGTTGAAAGTCAGGTCGCCAGAGGTGGAAGATAAGAAGGTGGATGTTGGGTTGTCAAAGATGAAACAGGGGTAGCTGGATGTCGGGTCGCCAGAGGTGGAGGATGGGAATAGACCCATTGGTTGTTCCAGGCATTGTAGGTGGCTGTTGAACCGGGGACAGGATGGAGGTCTGAGGGCTGCTGTAGTAATGAACCCAAGTGGACCAGTGTCTCTTTGGTGTTCATATTGTAGCTGGGAGACTGGGGTGTGTGAGGACTGCATCCAGCTCTCGCCACATGGTTTATAATGGGCGTCCTCAGCAGGGGTTGTCTGCAGTATTTTGGGGTCGGCGTATTTGAGGCTGTACGCCAACCTGTCTGTGCCTTTGGGGACTGGGGTGGAGGGGATAGGTGTACATGTCCTTGCGTGGAGCTCCGCTTTTGATGATCAAAATGGAGGTGTCGTCGGCATACACAATGTTTTCTTTGGCACACGCTTTTGCGAGGGTCAAGTTAGAGAGATGGACGGTCTTTTTGAGGGGGTGCTGTCCCATTGGGGGGATGATGGAGGAAAGCCAATAATCTGGCCTGAGGGAAAACATTTTTTGATGTTTTTGATCAGTTTGTGTCCATGTGTTTTCCATGATGATGTACGTTTTTCTTCCAATGTGAAGTATGAATTTGTTGTGTGTTGTTGTGTGGAATGTGTTTAAGCCCAATGGATTAGGCCATCGACAGTGAGACCTGGAACACGGATGATCTGGCCTTCACCCTTTTCGTATAGAGGCTTGGGGTAATGTTTCGTATGGCTGAGACCACTGTAAATTTACCTGGTACACATTCCTCTGTTCAGCATTGCTGATTTATCCTTGCCAAAGGCAGCATAAGCTAGACTTTGAGCCCCAACCCACTCAGGCTAAATTCTGTCCACTTGATCTGGTGTAGGATGATTCCAACAAAAAGGTCAACAATTAACAATAAGAGTCCTTGAAAACTGTCCTGAGATATCACGCTTTTTACTTGTACTTTGGGGGAAGGAATTTCTTAATTAGAGACAATACCGAGTTCAGGATCAGGATCAGGATCAGGCTCAGGCTCAGGGGCGTTGTATCAAAAACAAACTCAGCCTATTTAGGCTTTGTACGCCCTTCTGTATGTATAGCCTTGTTTTGTTTCGTGACCGTTGGTCCAGTCATACGCTAGCTCAGTCCTTTTATCCATCAAATTCATATCTTAATTTTAGTTAATAATTCATGTTTATCTATGAGGATTTTAAAAACATTAATACTAGGTGCATGTTTTGATGGGGTGGTCCTCGTTGTGCCCCCGTCCCATTGTGTCCCGTCCCATTGTTTCCCATTTTGGAAAAACCCGGCATACCGAAACAGTCTTTTTTGATGAGAGAGGGAGGGGTTTTTTTTCCAAGCAGGTTTTAAAATATATTAATGAAATATAGAATGAAAAAAAAATCTTTTACAGGGCTAAGTCAAATGAAATGCCATGTAGATTTTTAATTTCAAACCGAAACAAAGAGGGGGTTTTACATTTTAAAAGGGTTTTTTTAACAAGCAGACAATGAACTTTAGTCAACAAAGAAACAACTTGATCAGTTAATAGAAACATGAACTAAAAAAAAAGAGCGAGTTACCTTTGTTTTATACAGGCATGTAATGGCTTAATATTTGTTTAACAAAAACAAAAGAACTAATAGAAAAACGAAGAATTCAAAATTGTAGGCATCTGATTTTCTATGGACTTTTGAAAGTGCGATCAATGAATTATACAAAATCATTTAAAGAAAAAATTTTTTTAAAAAATGTTTAAAACTTGGTCACACAAATAGAACTACATTGTCAATACAGTATGCTTTGGGCATCGTCATGAATGGACAGTCACTTGCTGTGATATCCCGATGCGAATGCTTTCAGTTTGCGGTTTACTGTATTGATTTAAAAATCAAATGTAACGTCAACGGAGTTTAATTAACTGAAACATAAACTGAAATTAAAGCAAAGAGAATGTTACGGTCAGTACAGGATGCTTTGTGCAAGGTCACGGACGGGTCACTTGCTGTGATATCCCGATGCGTATGCTTTCAGGAGCATGCTTTCACTTTGCGATTTACTGTATTCAAATAAATCAAGTAAAACACCATTGAGTTTAACTGAAATATTAAGTGAACTAAAGCAACGAGAATATAACAGTCAGTATAGGATGTTTTGTGCACAGTCACTTGCTGTGATATCCCGATGTGCATGCCTTCAGATTGAGATGATGGAACCCAAAGTCTTTGGTCGAACTAAGCAAGGGGCCTCCCAATGACATGAGTGATAGCTCTCCAATAGGAATCCAGGTTTCTCGCGCCGTTTGTATACTGCTGCTTGAGGCGGCAAATGCGTGCTGCCAGAATGCGCCACTTTCTGCGGCGTTGTCTTGGGGTATCTCCTTGCTCGGCAGCCGTCAGTTTGGTCTCGGATTCCGCCTGACAGTCTTTCAGTTTGCGAATGAAGTGCCAAAGGTTTGGATGGCGAACACCGACCAGCTGGTTCAACGAATGATGGTAGGCTACAAAAAACAAACAAACAAACAAAAAAATATGATATACCAACATCAAATATACTTCATTCTTGTACCACTAAATGAAGACCCACACCAGAGCTCTGGAGAAAGTCCTAAACAGGCAGGGGAAGAATGATCTCACACTCCCAAATAAAAGGATTCATATATACTACTAAAAACAAAAGAAAACGCATGGGTTGCAAAACAAAAAACAAAACAAGATGGACAAGCCATTCAAATGTGTTCCCAGTCCGCAGTTGACATACATGTAAGTTAATGGTTCATGTTGTTGTTGCTCAGTCGATATTCACATTTATAATTTTTAGGGTTTTTGACCCCTGTGACCTTGACCTTTGAGCGAAGGATTAACAAATGGAGGGAGGGTGGGCCATATGCGCCTGCATGTTTGTGCCAAATTTGATCCAAATCCGTCCACCAGATCCTGAAATATGACTGCGGACGGACGGACCTACGGACGGACGGTTCTACGGACCGACGCGTGACGCGAGTCTCGGTTTCTGTCCTAAAGTGTTCCCCAGTTTTTTTAAACTGGGAACACAAAAAGGGGGTTTTCAATGTAAAAAAAAAAAACAAAAAAAAAAACCATCATTAAGTATGTATCACACGTGATTCTATTCCTAATTTGGAGACTAAACACAAGTAAAGATGTTGACAAAACTGGGTGTAATGTTACTTTGAAAAAATTATTATTTTTGGAATTTTATTTGTGGAAGTAGATTCCACATGGCTAAAACGACGTTTACAAATTGCAATCATTCTTGGACGTTTATGTAGAAGGGGCGGATAGGGATTTTGTGGATATGGGCGCATACTTACATTCAACAGAATTATTTGTTCGTTGGTCCATGTCTCTGTTAAAAACATTCCAATCAGCAGGTGGGAACTGAGCATTGGCGAGAATGTAGCGATTTTGCAGGTACGTCACAAGGAACTCTTGAAGTTCAGGATAAGTTTGAATCAGTCTCTGAGTGTTCTCAGAATGCAGCAGCTGCTGGAAAGAGATTCTTACCAGGGCCAGTGGCAAAAAGCCCAGTGCCATAGCCTTCCGTACGAGCTTCCGTAATCGTCTGTTCTGCCGGTACTGACCTGCAAGGCCAAGATCCTGAACTTTCCTCCACAAACTTTGGGTCCAGTGAAAGTAACACCCTGAGAGTGCAGCAGCGGGAAACTCCATCTGCACAGCTCCCCTAGAGCTATTTCAAAGTCACAGACAATGATGCGGGGACGCCAGTGATGGTGTGTTAGATGTCGAACAGTTCTTTTCAAGACTTGAAAAATGCGTCTGTAAGTTCCAGCTCCTCTGTTGGCCATTAACACGTGAACGAAAGGAATTACAAAACCGTGCAGATTCCCAAGGATGGTGAACACCTGAGAGAACGGTCTTGGACATGCACGAAATGTTCCGTCCATGAACAAACAGGTTACATCTTCAATTGATTCAAGGTTTTTCATCTGTGACAAAAATTACAAATCCTGCATGGTTGTCAATCTCAAGAAGAAACCTGTCCTGGTCCATGTTTGGCCCAAACGCCTTCAATTTCAACATCAGCAACTGTTCGGGGTTATTGCGGGGGACATGTTGTCTTCTGGCTCTTTCAATGGTTGATCTTACTGACTCAAGTGGAGGTAGCACCTGCACATCTCCTCCACCCTGAAGCAACTGTCTTTGAAGCTCTGCGGCGGCATGATAGATACGCCTTGCTGGGCGTGTGGGATCTTCCGACGCCTCTTGGACAAGATGGCTCTTCATTCGACCAAAAGCAATTAAATCTGTATCAGGAGGGTGGTCGTGGTGAGCACCCACATTCCCATAACCTGAATGTCTGGATTAATGGCATCTCTCTGAAATGGTCTTGTAACAAGTTTTGCGTTGCATTGTCCCCGACGCCAACAGCGCCAAACGAATTGGTTCAGGGCATTGGTCTTGTGATAGGTATACCTGAATTCTTCGTAAACGAGCACTTTGCCTCCCCTTTCACCTCTCACGAGGGACGCCATTGTGAATGTGATGTTAATGCAGGGGTCGCAAACGTACAACATGGAAAAAATTTCGTAAGCAGCCCTGCAGTAGTGACGTCAATCGCACGCAAAAAAACGAGCCGATCACAGAGCCACAGCGTCAGTATATAAACACAAGCATGAGAACACACAGTTGCATTTTACTCTATGGCACGCATGGCGTGTGTGCGTGATCAGTGTCTATGGGTGTCATGAACACATGAACATCGTCACGTAGGCACCAGCATCCCTTCACCCGGATGGGATGGGGAAGGGAGGGGGGAGGGGCGGGGGAAATCTAAGATGTTTTATACCCACTGCAAGTGCTCTACAAACCTTCTCTGCTGGGTGCAAAAAACGAAAAGACTAAACGCATTTAGATGTGTGAGGTCACTGTTTTCTGTGTACTGTAAACGCACGGCATTTTCAGATTTGCGTTGCCTGCTCCTTTTTTGCGTAAAAAACGCAGTTTTTTTCGCGTAAGTGCGACCCCTGTAATGACGTCATGCTTCCGTCCTGGGCCAGTGACAAACCGTCTAAAGCTTTACGCTGAGTGTACGTGCGTTATAACAATTTAGCTGGCGCCCTTACATTCTCAAA
>JAMYXO010001697.1:0-27868 GCA_033310375.1 Conus canariensis | reverse complement strand
ACGCTATGATCCAAGTAAAAGGGACTAACCCATCTTATGTATTTAGATGCAAAAAATTCTTTGTTGGGCAATGGCGCAATCACTTCCATTACGCAACTTTAAAATGTACACAGGACTCAAGACACTCAAAGTTTTTAAAATGGCTTCAGAGTCTAGAAGCTGATCGTTAAAAGAGGTCTCATTCTAGAAGTTGATTTAGAATATCCTCTGAACTTCATGATTACCATAATGACTATCCATTAGCGGCAGAAAGTCTAAAAGTGTCAATGACAGAACCACCTAAACTTGTGCCTAATCTTCGTGACAAAAAAAATTATGTCTGTCATTACAGACTTCTTCAATTTTATTTAAGACATGGTTTGAAGTTGACAGCTGTTCATCGTATAATTGCTTTTGATCAAGAACAGTTCATGAAACCATACATAATGAAGAACCACTGATCTCAGAACTAAATCCACAGATGCTTCAGAAAAAGACTTTTTCAAGTGATGACAACAGCTGTTTTGGAAGACTATGGAAAATCCGCACAAGCGTAAAGATGTTAGATTGGTCACCAGAGGAACGTTGCAATTAAGTTGACATCAAAACCTAATTATCAGGACTTCAGAAGATTTCATGATCGCTTTTGGATTGATTGATGAAAAAAAAAAGTCAAATTGGATAAGCCCGTTTTTATTGGGTTACTGTTTAGAGCTGTCGAAGCTTTGATGTTAGAATTTCTTTATGACTACTTAAAACCCTTGTATCCAGAGTCCAGAGTTCTGTACACAGATACAGATTCCTTTGTTATAGATATCCCTACTGAAGATTTCTATATAGACATGGAATTAGAAGTAGCTAAAGGGCATGCAGGATGGTACGACACATCTGATTACCCTAAAGATTCACCTTTGCATTCAGTTATTAATAAGAAGGTTTTAGGTAAGATGAAGGATGAATTATCTGGAGGTGTGATCAAGGAGTTTGTTGGTTTGAGGTCGAAAATGTACAGTCTTTCAAGCCAAAAAAAAGTTGTTAAAAAAGCACTTCAACAACATTTTTTGTTTGTTTTCTGATTGCTTGTACGGTTTTAGACCTTTAAATTTCTTCATTATTCATTGCGTGCAAAACTGAGGGCAGTCTTTTTACCCATTCTGTGTTGCGAGAATTGTCAACCAGCTCTCTGTGATACTGGTAGGAAAAAAGCCTTTCAGATAACTGTTTGTTAAAGTTTTCAACCAAACCCTGTGATCTGTGAACACCCGGAATGCCTCTTTTAATGGTAACTCTATGTTTTAACAATAATTGATTTACTTGACCTTTAATTTCTTTTCCATCATCGACTTGAATCATGCGAGGATAAGTTAACGGGCCTCGTTGATATATCAGTTGTATAGCGACAGCAAACAGCAGAAGCACTCTTTTGTGTTAATGGTTCCGCATCTTTGTATCTTGAAGCTATGTCAATGACTGTAAGTGCGTACTTAAATCTTTTTCGTCTAATCGTATCATGGGGTAAATATATAGAAGATCCATTTGATGGGTGTCGTTTGGTGTTATATTCACAAAGTGTGGTCTCTGTATTTGTTTAGGCGCTGGTAGATAAATTGCCAAATCGCTTGTTTAGATAACCATTCTTTTGCTGTTTGTTCACTGACTCCAGCTGCTTGGCTTAGCTTTTTAATTGCTGTTATTCCCTTCCAATATCCTTTTGGCGAATAATAGATCTTGTTCATTTTTTATTCAGCCAATATTATGTGCAACAAAATACACAACGGTCATGCCAAGGCAATAAACAATATTTCTTGCATCTTTTGTTTTTCTGATGGTTGATAAAAGTCGCTAAATTTTGGTGGGGGCAATGTTTCAACTTGTTTGCCTGTTACTAGAAAATATTCTTTTATTGCCTGGTCAACATCTTTAAATGTGTAAGCTGCATGTCCCTGTTGTTTAAGTCTGTCGTTAATAAAATCTAACTGCTCCATTCTTTTGCTTTTCATAGGTGTCTTGTGCAGCGGCTAGTTGCTCCATAGCTCTGTTAAAGTCTTTTTCTCTCATCGTTATTTTGTAGTTTACTAAACGCGTAATTACTTCCGCTGAAAGCAAGCGCGTTGACCACTGCGCCGCCTATCATCATTAACGAGTGAAGCCCTTTTTATAAATGTTTTTTTTTACATATTTATATTTCTGGAATTGTTCCTTGCTTAACTAGAAAATCTTTCGTAGCAAATGAAGCTGTAATGACAGCAATCACTTTGCTGAGTCTTCAAAAGCTAGCTTGCCAAGATCTGCTGGTTTATTTTTTAACAAGCTTTTACCAAGCATTGTGTATCCTACACTTAGACCTCCCAAAAACAGCAGAATTGTAACGAGGTTGGCAACAGTTTTTTCGGGGGCTCATTTTTTTAAAAATAAAAAAAATTTTATTAAAAAAAACTGAAATGCGATGATTTACTTCCTGAATTTTGATTACAAATTTCAAGTTGATGACCAAGCATTTGCCCCCAAAAGGAAAGGCTGTATTCTTTGGGGGCGTGTGGAAAAACAAAACAGTACCTTTAAATGAATTCGCATAGAAAAAGATTAACAATGTCGCCCACAGACTTGTAAAGTATCACAACAGGGATGAAGCGCAATGGGGTCAAGAATGGTCAAAAGTTCGGACAAACTGTTTTTAGTTTTTACACTAAACTAGTTAGTAGATTTGCGCCCCTTTATTCTAAACAAGATTTTATGTATGATTTAACGCAGGATCCAGTTTTTAACAAAGCATTGAGTCTCTAGGATGTGATCTATATTACAGATTTGGAACATATTGTCGCCAGTAATTATGGGGTTAATTACGTTTAATCATATAGATTTTATTTCCCTTAAAAATGACCGAGCAGAAAACGTTGATGGAGAAAGTGACCGTGAAAAGAATCCTGGGCGCGTTGAAGCAGGGAAAAAATTAGCAGAGTGGAACAAAAAAAGAAAATTAGAGTTACAACATATAACTCATAATGAAAAAACCCAGTTGTGCCAGAGCCACAACAAGAACAAGTGTTTCAAGTCCAGCAACATCATCATGGATTATTTGGATTAAAAGAGTTAGCATTTTTGGCGTCATTGCTGTTGGTGGGGGTGGTTATTACGTTTATAAAACATATAAAGAAAGACAGCAAAAACCAAAGCAGCCCAAAATAATCACAGCCACTAAATACAAAATCTGAACAAAAAAGAATGCCAGAACTGCCAACAACAAAATCTCATTTTGATCCATTTGATATGCAGTAATATTTCAAGAACTTAATAAATAACTATAAGTGACTTGAATAAGAACTTGATAACGACTTGACGACTTGATGAAAACTTAAATAAGAACTTAATAAGAACTTGATGACGACTTGATAAGAACTTAATGACGACTTGATAAGAACTTAATGACGACTTGATGACGACTTGTTAAGAACTTGAATAAGTACTTGAATAAGTACTTGAATAAGAACTTGTTAAGAACTTGATGATGACTTGTTAAGAACTTGATGTTGACTTGTTAAGAACTTAAATAAGAACTTGAATAAAAACTTGTTAAGAACTTAAATAAGAACTGAATAAGAACGTGATGCCGACTTGAATAAGAACCTAGAACGACTTAATGACGATTTTTTTTTCATAAAACACAATTAATTGTTACATTCTTTTCCGGGGAGACAACTCCTCTTCACTTCTGAAGGGTTTGCTGCCTTTATGTAGTACTCTACTAATTCTAGGTCACGGCTTACCCAACTGCATAATTGCCGAGTCGAAGCGTCGCACTGTTTGCTGGTTCGTGTCGAGTTACACATAACGGAGTAAGGGCGTCGTTTACTGCAGGCCGTCACGCAGCATTGTATAAATTTTAGGCGGCTAAATTCCCCACCGGCGTCGTTTAGTGCAGGCGTTTAGCCGTCACGCGGCATTGTATAAATTTAGGCGGCTAAATTCCCCACCCCAAATAATCTTTTCCAATTTTATGTATTAAAATCTGCATTTAAAACAAATATTTATTAAAAAGTAGTGGCTAAAAAGTAATGTAAGATACACTTTGTTATTTAGCTTTTGGTGTTGTTTTAACAAAATAAAAAACAACTTTACTCTAGGCAAGTAGACACCATGTAATTGTAAAGCATTTGTTTGTGTACAGTATATATAATCTTGAAGATAACAACATTGAGGATATGCCTGCGGTAGTTTTAAATACTTGGTTGTCATAGCATTGAAAAGTCTAAATTTGCCCTCTTCCCTGCCCTCAAGTGATCCTTCCCACTTTCGTATTGGGTCACTGGCGCGGCTATGAACGCCCGTAAACCCAAAATATGGTCACTGGCGCGGCTATGAACGCCCGTAAACCTAAAATGGTCGCCCTGGTGCGGCTATGGAAGGACCACTAAAATGGGGGTGAGGGGATTGCCCAAATTAGACAAATAGAAAGCAGGCAAACAAGTATGGAGAGGCATATCCTCAAAACTCTTCACATCTGGCCGTGTTATACGTGACCCTCTGGGTCTGACTTGGGGCCCTAGGGCGCCATAGGGTCTCAAGTAAGACCCAGAGGTGATCGGTAATGTGGCCAGATGTGAAGAGTTTTGCAGAATTGATTTCACATTTGATGAATGTATGCGTGAGAATGATCAAGAAAAACGAAGGATTAAGCAAAAACTAAAGTCTCAAAAGTTTTCTAAATTAGTGTTAAAAACAGATAATCCTACACATTATGTATGTTTTTGTAAAATGTTTTTTTTTTTATGAGAGAACTATAAAATAGGCATTCTGGGTAATCCGGTGGAGCAGCAGCGAAACCGGCTCCAGCCGGTTGGAGCTGGGCGGAGCCGGATGAGCCAGAATGCCTATTTTATAGTTCTCTGGTGTTGTGTGTTAACACACACGGTGTCCGATTCTTGTTACACGTGTGTAAGGGTACGTAAGTGATTCCATCGGTGGAGCTGAAAGAATTCGGAGACTCTTTTGACCTCCCTTGCATCCTTTAATGGATCCTCAAGCATAGGCTCAAAGATTGTCCCCTACATTTTAATTGTTTGCATAACGTTTTTAGTTTTTCAGCAACTTTTTTCCTCTCAACACTTTCGTTTTCTTTTGTTTACTACCTTTCGCTGACTGTTTTGGGGTGCTGTTGGATTCTTTCTGAACCCTTGGTGGTGAAAACACCACAGAATTATGGACAGCGGTGTGTCTCTATTTGACGCCAAAAGCACAGAACACATCCAGCCGCGTTTCCCTGATGAGTCCGATCCAGCGGACGAAAGGCCTAGGAGCAGGCAATACATATAGATCTGCCTTCGAGAGGGATTACGATGGTTCCCTCATGCAGCTAGTGAATGGTTTTCATATTTATTGTATATGTTTTCCCATTTTTTCATCTTCAATTTTTTGTTAAATTTCAAATCTTTGCCAGGTCATTACTATAATGATGGAAGAATTGTTAACCTGCACTTGTTTTCCTCCACTACTTAATTGTTCAGAATTCGGAGACTCATAGGTTAGATTTTCACAACTACTAGTGTAAGTCGTGATCGTGTGTGTGTGCCGCAGGGTATACATAGAAAACATCCATCTCCTAAGATTGTTTACTACATAGATCGAGTTGAAAGGAACATGAAATTGTGTTTAAAAAGGTGGGTGGCATAGGGTGTTCCTGTAGCAGGTAAGTAAACATTTCCGTTGTCTGCAATTGTCAGTGTTACGGATGGTGTGCGGTGCGTATTTTGCTATCTGACTCTCTACCTGAAGAAGTTTTGGATGCGTGTACGACTTTTCTCTACACACACCCACTCCACACGAACATAGATAGTCCAGCAACAAGTTAAGTTTCTACATTTTTTCTGTTGCTGCCTGAACCACCAAATCAAAACAACATGATAATATCAATCAGGTATAATAACTAGTTTACACCACAACCCAAAGGGCGCACAACGATACTAGAAACTATATTGTTACAATAACATATTTCTCTTCACACAGGCCAGGCTGGCACCCACAGCAGTGTCACACAGTCTATGCACTTGGCCGCATCTTGCCCTTGTCACACAGTTCCCACACAGGTCAAAGTCATTCACGAGAGCAGTTCGTGGAGTCTTCTCCCAGGAACTCCCACACACCAGAAGGACACACGTCGACTCGGCGGGAAAACGAAACCACACAACAGCAGAACACTAGTTCGTCGTCCCGACGAACTCTGAAGCCCTTTCACTTCTCCAGCTCGTTGCTGACCTCACAGACAGGCTCACGACGCCCCCTCACGGGGCGGAGACGGCGGCTGGACTCGTGCTGCACTCCACACTCGGTCGGCAGTGCACGGACGATGTCTACTGACCCTCGGTCAGCCTCTCCACAACCCTCAGGATGGAGGTAACGGCTGGGCACGGGCTGCACCCCACATCCGGATGGCCCTTTGGCTTGTAGCGTAAACCCCCCACACCTCTTTGGTAATGACTATAAAATATCAAAGTGTCAAGTCTCTTTCTCTCTCTCTTTCTCTCTCTCATGCGTGTGTGTGTGTGTGTGTGTGGGGGGGGGGGGGATGTGACTGTATGTGTGTGCGCACGCGCTTAAATGCCCGAATCAATGTAAGCATTAGTGACTGGTGCGTGCGTGTGTGTGTGTGTGTGTGTGTGTGTGTGTGTGTGTGTGTGTGTGTGTGTGTGTGTGTGTGTGTGTGCATGTATGTATGTATGTGTATGTGTGTGATTATGAGCGTATGTGTGCGCGTTTGCATGCGTACACGAGCACACATGCGTGCATATGTATACATGTGTTTGCGCACGTGCGTGGCGATAGAACGCAGGTAGAGCGAAAATAGTTGAGTTTTACGTCCTCATAGCAAAAGCTTTTAGGGACATGTCTTTCTGTCATGTGATGTAGCCTCACATGGCGACATGTGACGTTCCGTCGCATACGCCCTTATTTGTTATAAAGCATTTCCCTAGGTAGGGAAAACAAAAGGTAAAAGAAACAATAATTCACGTGGCCTGACCAGTGTGATCGGTGCCGTGGTGGCTATTAAAACAGTTCAGTGAATGGACAGACGTTGTCCATTGGTCAGTAACAAGGGCTGGTAATGCGTAGAGTTAGACGAGTACTCACTGAACGTGTACTCAAAAGAGCGCAGGAGGGAAAAATAAGGAATAGGAAGGAGATGGCTTGGGGACATTGACTGGACAGGTTGTCTGAAGAACGAGTTCCACCTTCAATTCGCCATTACCAGATGAGGTATAGACAGATGGGGAGAGAAAAAAAGAGGAGAGTTAAGAAAAGGGGAAAAGGGGAAAAGAATTTATCATTATTCAGATTTTGAAATAGATTACTTACACGGACTTCATTCGTGTTTCAGCCCTTCCCAGTGCTGTGGCACACCAGTTAGGCGACTGAGGCAGTTGCACAAATATTTGGGCTACAGTGCTGCGGCAGCACCTAATCGTCTCCCGGGTTGGAGAATCGAGCTGTAGAAGACAACGACTGCACTAGTCGTGAGAAACAAAGCATTTGTCATGTTGACCCATAATGACTTTTAATTGTCCCCCCTAGATTGGAACTCACTTGATATACCTATATTTTAAGCCATCTTTTTGATTCTTTCTTGAAAATATAAATATTGTATCTCCAGTGAGAAGGAGAAACCGTTAGACGATATATGTATGTATTGCTATGTATAATTGAGATGAAATTTGGTCCCAGCTAGTGGATCTGTGGGAAAGTCTGTACCTCCACTGGAGTGGAGGAACATAAGATTGAAAAGATTGAAGAGTTGATTATTGTTTAGTAAATTATTCCCCGGAGAGGAGGGGGAGAAGAAGAGTTATTGTAGTGCGCCTTCTGGTTGTTTGGAGAGATTGCGTGTGCACGGAGTGAATGCTGGGCTGAGTGCGGGCATGCATTTATGCACAGTGTGACAGTGGTGACCCCGACTAGGACTAGGACTAGGACTTAGGACATAGGACAAGGTTTCTTTTTTGTACCCCTCCAAGAAAAAAAACACATTTCTATATACTGTTCAAAAAAAGTTAAGGACCAACATTTCACTGACTTATAAAAAAGAAAATTGGGAAGTGATTAATCTCCAAGTGTAACATGAATTTACTGAATATGTGAAAAGTGTGTAAAGACAATGACAAGTCCGAGGAATCAACAAACTGGAATCGAGCGCAGTACAAACACGCCCCACCCCAAATTTGAAAGTCACAGGAGGAGTGTTTTTTTCAATGTCATGGTTAATAACGTGTGTGTCCCCGTTATTGGCAAGGCATTCAAGGCAGCGTTGTCGCATGGAGTTCACCAGTGTGCGCAGAAAGGCCTGGGGGACAGCAGCCCACTCCCTGCTGGAGTGACTCAAACAGCTGACCCAGGTTAGCAGGAGGAGGACGACGCTGCTGCAGTCTCCGGCCCAGCTCATCCCAAAGATGTTCGATGGGGTTCAGGGCTGGGCTGTTTGCGGGCCACTGCATTCTATTGACACCAGCAGCTTGCAGAAAACGTGTTTACTGCTCTGGTGCGATGGGGCCGTGCATTGTCGTCTTGAAAGACTGCCTGAGGTCCAAGCTGTTGAAGAGCTGGCAGCACCGGGGGTTGCAAAATCTCTGTTTGGTAGCGAACACCATTCAAGTTCCCTGCCACATTGTAGAGAACCGTTCTGTAGCGTGTGCTTATGCCGCCCCAAATCATAACGGATCCCCACCATGGCGGTTCCTTTCCAGGACAGCTTCTTCTGCAAAACGCTCCCCACGGCGTCTCCAGACCCTGTTCGTCTGTCGGTGGGATCCAGGCAGAACCGCGACTCGTCTGTAAACATCACGTTAGCCCACTGTTCATGTGTCCATCTCACGTGCTGCGTGCACCATACTCGGCGTGCTGCTCTGTGGGCATCAGTCAAACGAGGTCTTATGGCTGGTCGTCGAGCACGGAGGTTACCGGCGTGCAGGCGGTTTCGTATGTCTGATCACTGACAACAGTGTTGGTGGCATCTCTAAGGCGACGTCTGATATTGTTTGCACTTGCTGTTCTTTCTTGTGTGGCCTGCCTTTCAATGTATCGGTCCTCTCGTGGTGTTGTTATTCTGGGTCGACCAAAGCGTGGTCGTCCTTGCACTCTTCCTGTGTCTTGAAAGCGTTGTCCGAGTCTGATAACAACAGAGTGTGATACCCAAGTCTCCGTGCCACTTCCCGGACTGCAACTCCTTCTTGGAGCCATCCAAATTGCTCTTCCTCGATCCAGCTCGTTCAGTCTTCGACGTGGAGGCATGCTGTTGCATTGCATTTTTCGCCAGTACAGTGGCTTTTAAAGACATTTGGTTGAGCATACTTTATGACCTACAGCCTGATTTAGCTCGTGCTTCACATGATTTGATTTAGCACATGCTCCTCGGATCCCAAAACACATCAGAAATTCACCCAATTTGTTCCAAAAATGACAAGTCGCGGACACGTGTTTTTCAAGGCGAGCGAGAAATGTGTGCCACAAAATTGCAGTTGCCGCATTCACTATCAATTTGTGCGTGTGGTTCAATTTGTTTGGACCACAAAGGCGGTACAATTGAATTTTTGTGAATTGTAAAAAGTTTTTGTGCATTCTCAATGTTGGTCCTTAACTTTTTTTTAACAGTATATTTGTACCCCTCCAGAGGAAAAAAAAAGATTCCTCCTCCAGGGAAAAATTACTTGATTGTGGACAAAAACAAAAGTTTTATATTATTGATTGTTTGATTACTGTTTGCAGTTTTTATTTTTCATTTGTTTCTGTATGTGTGTGTTCGAGTGTATGAGATTTCTTTTGTTTGATCTACTTTGTTAGGGTTTTTTTTTTGTAGGATTTCCTTTTGTCCCTTTCCCCCTTCAGGACCGATAGCCTCAACCTCCTCTTGCTCGTACCTGGCAGCAAGGGGGCAGGGCATTGAGGAGGAGTCGTCCTTCCCTTA
This sequence comes from Conus canariensis, assembly GCA_033310375.1. Classification (NCBI taxonomy): domain Eukaryota; kingdom Metazoa; phylum Mollusca; class Gastropoda; order Neogastropoda; family Conidae; genus Conus; species Conus canariensis. The sequence continues at coordinate 17,943 of JAMYXO010001697.1, read as the reverse complement.
GCTTAGATTTTGTTTTGTCCCCTTCCCCAGGACTGATAGCCCCAACCTCTTCCTGCTCTGTTTAGCAGGGGGGCATGGCGTTGGGGAGTCGATAGTCCCTCCCTCTCTCATTACTGTCTAATTCTTTATCTTTCCTCTCGTTTTATTTGGATTTTTCCCCTTTCCCCTCTGAGTATGGGATCGACTTCACCTCCGTCACTCAACTAGTGTAGGTGGTGGAGTGGATTACCGCTCACTCCAAATAAACGTCTTTTTTTTTTTTATTATCTTTTGGGTTTGGGGTTGTTCTTTTTTTGTGTGTGTGTTTTTCTGATTGTATATTTATTAGATTGTTCATTGCATTGAGTTTTAGTATATTGTGTGTATTATTATTTGAATGCTTCCCCGTCTCCAGCTTTACGGGAGACAGTTGCCATTAGCGTGCTGTCTGAGGGCCTCTTTCGCTTTTTCTGATTTCCTCTATCTATACCGGACCTGTCTATTCTTTCATTTCCTTTTCACCCCCTTTAAAAAAAATCTCCAAACCTTCTCTTCAATAGGCGCCTATCTAGTTTTCTTTTCATCATTGTCATCTTTTAGGTAGGATTTCCGTTAGTGTACGTTTTCTCCCCCTCTTTTTAATTGTTCGTTGATTCATTTGTTTTTTTAACTTTGTAGTTACTTATTGTTTAAGGCGATTCATTTGTTTTGTGAACTCATCTATTGTTTTACCAAGAAACTAAGTAAGAAAGTAACTACTACAATAAGAACAGTTAAGAACATAAACAGTATAAAGAATTTATTTCCGGGGAAAAAAAACTTTATATTTTCTCTGTTTTCTTTTCATTTGGAAAAAAAGAGTTATTAGTATTGCATTTCATTTTCTTAATTGTCTTTTTCCCTTTCGGAAGGAATATTGGTGAAAATCTCTTTTGGAAAGATCACATTGTCAATTCTTATGAGTGCTTCTCTTTTGTAAGCCTTTATTATTTTTCTGTTTATACCGGCATTTAAATTCTTTATTTGTACATACTGTAACAAAGTTGTTTTTTTTTTTTTTGGAAACGTATATAACATCACATATCGCCTTATTTTAATCATATTTAGTCATTGTTTCTTGTTTCTTTGTGGTAACTATTCATGATGGAAAATTTTGATGAATATGTACGACAGGCCGAGCGTTTAGGCTTTGAAGGTGATAAATTAGCAAACTATGTCCAACAATGTCTGGATAGGGCAGGAGAGAGAGAGAGAGAGAGAGAGAGAGAGAGAGAGAGAGAGAGAGAGAGAGAGAGAGAGAGAGAGAGGAAAAACAGAGACAACTAGAAGAAAAAGATAAAGAACGACAAGAAAAGGATAAAGAACAAGAAAATCTAAAAAGACTAGAGTTTGAAGAGAAAAAACTACAGAAAGAGATGGAAGAAAATAAAAAAGATTAGAGTTTGAAGAAAAAAACTACAGACAGAGAGAGAGGAGGTTCAGAGAAAACTAGAGCTAGAGGATAAGGATAAGGAACGGCAATTTAAACTGAGACAACTTGAATTAGAGACTGATGCGGAAATTAAAAAATTACAGGCATTGAGAGAACCTCCATCACCTCCACCGGTCGGTTCCGCGAGTACATTTCATCCGAAGTCAACATACATTCCGAAGTTGCCGCCGTTCGAAGAAAAAACCGATGATATTGACAGTTTTCTTTTTCGGTTCGAGAACCACGCTACTTCTTGTGGTTGGCCGAAGGAGAAATGGACGTTGTTTATCGCGTCGCTGTTTAAGGGAAGTGCTTTGGCACTATACCACACACTTGCGGCGAAGGAAGGGTTGACTTGGGATCAATTAAAAGAAGAACTCTTAAAGAAGTTTCAGTGCTCAGCTGACCGTTTTCGTGAGCATTTCCGATCCATTCATCCTGACAAGGGAGAATCATTTCCATCTTCTTTTTTTTTTTATAAGAATGAGTCATTGTTTAGACAGATGGATAGAGTTAACAAAGACGAGTAAGACTTTCGAATCACTGCGAGATTTGCTACTTCGAGAGCAACTTTTTCAAAACGTCAGCAAAGATTTGGCCACTTTTCTTAAGGAAAGACAGTTCGATAGCGTTGACGAAATGTGTCAGATGGCGGATCAGTACTGTATTGCTCATCCGGATAAAGGTGTTGCCCACAAGGAAAGTTCGTCCCTTTTCGAGTCTCACGCGGCATTTCAGATACATTCTGGACAAGGAAACTATAGAGGAGGAAATCGCGCTTCATTCCAAGGTCCGCACTCTTACACGTCTTTTGGCAACAGACAACGACCTTTCCGTGGTCAAGGCCATGTTGGTTCTGGCGATTTCCGTCAGTGCCAGTACTCACCACCGGAAAGACCTTTTCCTTTCCGAGGGCGTGGTGAACAACAACCGCGCAGACCCTTTGGTCCAGCTCGTGGACAAGGTCGAGGTTCGCAGACTAACGGTAACCAGTGTCCACCGATCAAACCATGCGTTGCCATTTTTGTGACGGCAAATTCCATTTAAAACGGGACTGTCCTTTCAAAGGAAGTGGAGCAAAGACTGGATTTGTTTCCACTACATGTGAAGAAGGTCTTGTTTTGGCACCAGATCAGTCCATTGATGGTCTTGTTTTGGAGGATTGTGCCATTAATGGTTTACAGGGTTCTGTTTTGCGAGATACAGGTTGTACCACAGCTAGTGTAAGGAAATGTTTTGTTCTACCAGATCAATATCTTGACAGTGTTCAGAAATGCAGATCGTTTGGTGGAAAAATTGAAACTTTTCCACTTGCAAAAATTTCCGTTGATACACCATACTACTCCGGGTCACTTACCGCCTGTGTTATTGAGAATCCAGTTTGCAATTTGATTTTGGGAAATCTACCAGGTGTTGCAACAGTACATGGTGGTGCCGGAGGATCTTTGTTCCTTGTCTCATCAGTACAAGGTCAAAAGTTGTAGAGCAGGGAAAACCAACAAAACCGCTCAAGGTTTCAAAACTGGATGAACTAAAAGTTACGCCAGATGTTTTGAGGACTATGCAGTGAAGCGACGAGACATTGACGACTGTACTGTCTACTGCAAAGCAGACCGTCTTTGACATACCCACGGACAAGCTGACGTACATACTGGACTCTGACATCCTCTACAGGCATGTACCTGGACAAGACAACAAACTTTCTGGAGTGAACTACAAAGTGAAAATAGCAAATACTGAAAAGGTATTCCATGTAAACATGCTGAAAAAGTATGTTGAACGTACAAATGTTGCCATTAATGAGTCAATTGAATGGATATGTCCAGTGTCTGGAACAGATGTGGCTGTTACTGAAGTCATTGATTCTGATTTTGTACCTGATGTTACATACAGAGACAGAGCAAAGACTGTGCAAACAACAAATGTGGGATTGTTAACATCTACCAGTATAGATGATACTGTACCTCTGCCCACTCTTTCTGTCAAGAGGGATGTCATTGTGTGTGATGATTTGTCTTTGATTCAGAAGGAACAATTGGAAGGTATTTTGAACGACTTTCGGGATGTTCTGACTGATACCCCAGGGACAGTGACGGCAATTGAACCCCATACTATTCACTTGAGTACGGAAAACCCAGTCCGAGTCAAACCATACCCTCTCCCATTTGCGAAAAAACAGGTTGTCGAAAGAGAGATTCAGGTCATGCTCGGGTTGAAAGTTATTGAACCGTCCTCGTCACCATACAGCTCACCAGTTGTTTTGGTGGACAAACCTGATGGTTCGGTGCGGTTTTGCATCGATTACAGGAAGTTAAACAAAATCACTGTGTTTGATGCAGAACCTATCCCAGACATTGAGGAACTTCTTTGTCAACTGTCAGAAGGAAAGTATTTTGTCAAAATAGATTTGACTAAAGGATATTGGCAAATCCCGATGGCTGAAGCAGACAAGGAAAAAACAGCTTTTCAGACACCTTTTGGACTGTTTCAATGGACGAAAATGCCATTTGGATTACAAAACGCCCCAGCTTCTTTTGCCAGAATGATGCGTGCACTAAAACTTCATGAGTGTGGAGCAGAAAGGTTTTTTTGATGACATTTTGCTTGCTGCAAAGTCATGGAATGATCGTCTGGAAAACTTGAGAGCTGTTTTTTGTAAACTCCGGAATTTTGGTCTGACGGCTAGACCGTCCAAAATTCGTGCTGGATTCAAGACTCTTGAGTTTTTGGGTCATGTCATTTCTGTTGGGAAAATGACACCAGAGGAAAAGAAAGTAGAAAAGATCTTGGCCTTGAAGAGACCCAGTACAAAGAAACAGATCAGATCACTCATTGGATTGTAGTCCTATTACAGAAGATATGTACCGCACTTTGCGTCCTTGACAGCCCCTTTGAGTGACTTAACAAAAGGAACAAAAAACAAAAGTATCGTCTGGTCAGATGAGTGCCAGAAAGCGCTGGAATGTGTTCAAAACGTCCTCAATTCATTTCCTGTGCTGCTTTTGCCCTCTCTTTCAGAGGATTTTGTTTTGAGAACTGATGCCAGCTCCAAAGGCATGGGAGCTGTACTATTGCAGGAAAAGAATGGTTTGTTACACCCTGTCCAATATGCAAGTAAAAAAATTTCTCTAACACACAAGTCAAATACTCAATAATTGAGAGGGAGTGTCTTGCCATTGTTTGGGCTTGTGAGAAATTTGCCAGATTCCTGACTGGAAGACAGTTTCGGTTACAAACCGACCATAGGCCATTGACGTTTTTGCAGTCGTCCAAGACCAAAAATAGCAGGCTGTTAAGATGGGCTTTGTCATTGCAGGAGTTCAAGTTTGACATTGAGCCATTACCTGGAACTCAGAATGTCATGGCAGATTTTTTGTCTCGTGCGTGAGTGCACAGTATCCTTCGTGCTGCTGTAACTGCTATTTATTTTCATTGTGGACAGATTTTTTTTATTCTGCTGTTTGTTTTCATTGTGGAAAGACTTGGTTGATATTTTGGCAGCGTTATGACTGCTAACGTCAGTCTGAATTGATAAGTAGTTGTGACTGATCTTTCTCTAAAAGTGCATATGTATTGGCATTGGTGGCTCTTTGTAGGATGCTATTTTGTGAATGTGTGCAGAATACTTCATTTGATGTCTTACAAGTGTGTTTTTTTTTCACGTCAGTCCATTATGAAGAATGGAAAAAAGTGTTTAACTTTCGAGTGGACTGCTATATTGTATAATTTTGCTTGAACAAAGACTTTTCACTTGCCAATTTTTTTTTTTCATCAAGTGAGTCATGAGGAAATTCTCATTTTGTGATGATGTTGGGACATATGATTATGTGACAAGTCTAGAAAAAACTTTACATTTTGGCATTTGGAATAATCAGTATCATATGTTCTTCGTGTCAATGTAAGTTGTGATTTGTGGTGATGGAGTATGAATTTGTTTAAAAAAAAAAACTAAACAAAACTGATTGTATTTTTTTTCTCAAACTAAGATTTTGGAATGTGATTTTGGATCTTTATGATGTTCATAAAGGCTAGTTCTATGCATTGATGGAAACTCTTGAATGATGAAAAATTGATGATTGATGGCTGAGGTTGTATATGAACTAGATATGTATGTGTATTTAAAAAAAAACTTTTCTTGATGAAAGTTTTTTTTTCACCCCGGGATGGGGGGTGTCATGTGATGTAGCCTCACATGGCGACATGTGACGTTCCGTCGCATACGCCCTTATTTGTTATAAAGCATTTCCCTAGGTAGGGAAAAGAAAAGGTAAAAGAAACAATAATTCACGTGGCCTGACCAGTGTGATCGGTGTCGCTGGTGGCTATTGAAACAGTTCAGTGAATGGACAGACGTTGTCCATTGGTCAGTAAACAAGGGCTGGTAATGCGTAGAGTTAGACGAGTACTCACTGAACGTGTACTCAAAAAGAGCGCAGGAGGGAAAAATAAGGAATAGGAAGGAGATGGCTTGGGGACATTGACTGGACAGGTTGTCTGAAGAACGAGTTCCACCTTCAATTCGCCATTACCAGATGAGGTATAGACAGATGGGGAGAGAAAAAAAGAGCAAAAAGTCAAGCAGTGTGTCATCTACTAGTACTCCCAACTTCAGTTCCTCAGATAAAGGAAGGCAGAAGACAAAATCATCTGCCTCATCAGTCTTTGAACTCCCGAGGAAGACAAATCTAAGGGTTATGAACGTCAACTGTCAGAGTGTAGGTGCCAAGAAACAAGAACTAGCAGTGGCAACACAATACATCAAGCCAGATATTGTCTGCAGCACTGAATCATGGCTCAGAGGCATAAAACCAGGAACCCCCCCCCCCCCCCACCCACCCAAGACGCCATCAAATCAGCCGAAATGTTCCCGCCCCAGTATGAAGTATACAGAAACGATCGCAATATAAATGGAAGCGGTGTCTTTATACTAGTACATAAAAACATTACATCCTCGGAGGAACCTCAGTTGGTACTGACTGCGAAGTAGAATGGGTGAAGGTGAAGATGGAAAACCAGAAGGACCTACACATTGGGGCATTCTACACACCTGTTCGAAACCCAAACGACATCAAGGAACTCAACAAATCCCTAAATAGATTAACAGAAAATGGGAAGAAGCAGAGAGAGGTGATCTTAGCCGGGGATTTCAACTGCCCAAACATCGACTGGTCCACCCACAGTGTTGGATCGTCGGGTAAGGACCATGATGTACAACAGTCCCTGATCGACGTCACATCTGAACACCTGCTAACCCAAATCCAGCTAACCCCGACCCGAGGTCCCAATGTCCTAGACCTGGTGTTCACCTCAAACCCCACCCTCGTCAAGACCTCAGTGAATGTCCCAGGCATCTCAGACCATGATGTTGTAGTCTCAGACTTTGACGCAAAGCCCCAGATACACCACCAGAAAGCACGTAAATGCTACAGATTTGGGAAGGCAAACTGGGAGAAGCTCAAAGAAGACATGGAAAATGCAGCGAACATCATTGAAGAAGAAAAGAGCGGGGAAGGACATCGACAGCCTCTGGACTACCTTCAAAAACCTTCTGAATACATCAATGGAGACAAACATACCCACCTTCCTACTCAGACCATCAAGCACATTGCCATGGCTGACTGCCCCACTGAGGAGGATGATAAAACGGAAGAAGAGGATGTTCCAGCGAGCCAGGGCGAAAAATGACTGGTCTGCCTTCCGTCAATTCCAGAAACATTGCCGGCGGAAGCTCCGAAGAGCAGAATGGCAATATATCAACGGAACCATCCAGGAAGGCCTCGCCAACAACAACACGAAACCCTTCTGGCGTTACATCAGGTCGAGAAAACAAGACTCCTCTGGGGTAGCCCCACCTAGAGAGGACGGCCAACTCCACAGTGACAGTCAGACCAAGGCAAACATTCTACTAAAACAGTTCAAATCTGTCTTCACCACAGCAGTAACGTCCAACCTACCAAATTTAAAGAAGCCTACAGCCCATATTAAACCCATCCATGTCGACACCCACGGTGTAGCCAAGCTACTTCACCAGCTAAACCCCAACAAAGCCTCAGGACCGGACAACATCCCAAACCAGATACTTAAGAACTTGGCCGACAACATCGCCCCAATCTTGACCACAATCTTTCAGACCTCACTGGACACTGGCCGCCTACCACAAGATTGGCTCGGAGCCAACATATCTTGTGCTTTCAAGAAAGGTGACCGGCATACCCCATCAAACTACCGCCCGATCTCACTGACATCTGTATGTTGTAAACTCCTTGAACATATAGTCTGCCGCCATATTATGTCCCACCTAGAACAACAAAAAATACTCACAAATCTCAACCACGGCTTCCGTTCAGGCTTTTCCACCGAGACCCAACTGCTCACCACTACTAACGATCTCCTGATGTCCTTCGACAAAGGGAAGCAAGTGGATATGGCTATTTTGGACTTCTCGAAGGCCTTTGATACAGTACCCCATGACCGTCTCCTCCATAAGTTGACCAGTTATGGCATCACCGGCACCCTCCACACCTGGCTTACCTGCTTCTTAACAGAGCGAACCATGCAAGTGGTGGTAGAGGGCACTACATCCACAACTGTCGACTCAGGAGTCCCACAAGGCACCGTGCTCGGCCCCCTCCTATTCCTGTGCCATATAAATGACCCCCCAGAGGCAGTCAAATCTCAAGTACGCCTATTCGCAGATGACTGCCTCATTTACAGGGAGATCAACGACTTTAATGACCACCACACTCTACAAGAGGACCTCAAGTCACTAGAGTCATGGGCAGACAAATGGGGCATGCGGTTCAATGCTTCAAAATGTTACATCATGAGCATTGCAAAATCCTCCACCTCCTCCTGCTTCTATTCCCTAAATAATACCATCCTGCAGCAAGTCTCTCATAACCCATACCTCGGCATCCACTTCGCTGACAACCTCAAGTGGTCTCAACACATCGCCTCCATCACAAAGAAGGCAAATAGCACACTAGGATTTCTCCGGCGAAACCTCAGGCACAGCCCCTACCTCCTGCTGAAGGAATGCCTACCTTGCACTTGTGCGCCCTGTCCTGAAGTATGCAGCAATCATTTGGGACCCGCACATGCAGCAAGAGATCAACATGCTGGAGCGCGTACAAAGAAATGCAGTGCGCTTCATAGCAAATGACTACCGCTCCACCACGCCAGGCTTCATAACGGGTCTGCTAAGAAAACATGAGCTCACTACACTCCAAGAACGGCGGCTTCAACTACAGCTGGGATTCTTTTACAGGGTGGTTGAGGGTCTGGTGCCAGCGATCACCCCGAGTGACTTCATCACACCTCAGAAACCAGGACGACGCATCCGCTCCACCAGAGACAACAGAACGTACCTGACACAAAACCCAGTGGAGAACTACATACGAAACAATAATAGGTGCTACTGCATTCCTGAAACACACACCGATCAGTACCGTAACTCATACTTCCCAAAGACAATAACTGAGTGGAACCACCTCGACGATAACATCGTCCACCAAAAGTCAGTCGACAGCTTCAAGTCGGCTCTGGCAAAAGCCAGAAGCCGATAATATCATCACGCTGCGCACCCCCCACCGTCGCGCCTATGCCAGTAAATGGATGTCAGCGATGTATCGATCCAGATCCAGATAGTTAAGAAAAGGGAAAAAGGGAAAAGAATTTATCATTATTCAGATTTTGAAATAGATTACTTACACGGACTTCATTCATGTTTCAGCCCTTCCCAGTGCTGTGGCAGCACCAGTTAGGCGACTGAGGCAGTCGCACAAATATTTGGGCTACAGTGCTGCGGCAGCACCTGATCGTCTCCAGGGTTGGAGAATCGAGCTGTAGAAGACAACGACTGTACCAGTCGTGAGAAAACAAAGCATTTGTCATGTTGACCCATAATGACTTTTAATTGTCCCCCCTAGATTGGAACTCACTTGATATACCTATATTTTAAGCCATCTTTTTGATTCTTTCTTGAAAATATAAATATTGTATCTCCAGTGAGAAGGAGAAACCGTTAGACGATATATGTATGTATTGCTATGTATAATGAGATGAAATTTGGTCCCAGCTAGTGGATCTGTGGAATGTCTGTACCTCCACTGGAGTGGAGGAACATAAGATTGAAAAGATTGAAGAGTTGATTATTGTTTAGTAAATTATTCCCCGGAGAGGAGGGGGAGAAGAAGAGTTATTGTAGTGCACCTTCTGGTTGTTTGGAGAGATTGCGTGTGCACGGAGTGAATGCTGGGCTGAGTGTGGGCATGCATTTATGCACAGTGTGACACTTTCATTCACGGTAGTCTTTGGCAGGTAGAGCGGGCGTTAGTGTGTAACTCAACATATGCTCTTGTGTGCGTTGTTTGCGTTTTCATACCAGCACACACGAATTAATTTAATCTTACCCCTGTGTCACTGTCCTGTGAGTATTACGAAGCTTAGTTAAATCATTCAATATTATACAAATCTGTTATATTCTTTAAAATGACACATAATGTTACGTAAAAAAAAAGCCAATGAAATCTTAGCTTCAGGAGTTCTCACGGAAAGAAGAGGAACTCTGGTTTCTCCCTCAGTCAAAGGGAAAGAAGTCCTTCTGACCAGTAGGAACTGCAAAGGCGTTTATGGCTGCACACCAAAACTTAATGCGCCGAGGCCTTGCTTAAGAAATCGAGTTTTTCCAGTGGCGCAATTAGATCGTTTTGAGAATGTTCATTATGTCTGAAAGTTGATTCCCCTCATTTCCTTTCATCTGGCCACCAAGGAACAAGCCAGGTGGTTCCTATCAGAGACAGTTAATATGCGGGCCCTAACTCACCATCTTATTTTGCCCGAAACCCCCCTTTTTACAAACAAATCTCGCCCATCTCATGCTACTTTTTGCCAAAGGTAGCACCTTTTTACAACTAAACTTAACATGCAAACCCCCCCCCCCCAAAAATTGGCGTAATCGTTATTTTAAAATGGGGCCTTCGTGCAAAAACAAAGATGAGCAATTTAGAGGCCCGCATATTAACAGTCTCTCCATAGCATAAAAATCTAATGGTTTACAGTACACTTTTCTGATTCTTGCGCAAAACAATAGGAACGGCTTACTTAATTAATTTTTAAATTGGTGTTTTTAATCTGAGTTAAAAATGAAGCCCGGAATAGTTGCAGAGCTTATTGATATATTCAAAATTTGGGAGTTGGAGTAAAGGAGCTGGGGGTTGATAGAGATGAGTTTGAAGAAGTAATTACGGAGCTTTTTGAGCGCGTAGATATGCGAGAAAGCGTAAGGAACGCCATCAGTAAACTACCGCATTCTTGGCCCCATCCAGTTATAAAGTTGTTTACTATTTTAGTTGATCAAATAGCTCCTGAAGATCTTGATCTGACTGCCTCTACTGACCCTGAAGGAGTAACTGTTACCTTTAAACCTGGGCAGTTTTTAAGATTAGTAAAAGACTATGAGTAATAAATAACGGCTGAATTTACAATTATTTTTTATTGTTTTTAAAAAGAGTTTAAAAATGGATTGCGACGAGCTATTAAAGTGTGAGGAGGCTGCAGACCTCTGCCATAAAGAAAGATTATACTCGCTGGCTGCGTGCGGGAAAACCAGGCAGTATTTAGGCACTGAACTAAGTATCGAACAGATTCAGCAATTGTCTACATCGGACGTTGAGAAGTATTACGCCAGGTACGAGGCACAGCTAGGATCAAAAATGGTTAGATCAGTGGGACAGACAATAATTAGTTTATATGCTAAGTTAGTAGGCAAGATAGCGCCGATTGATTCAGAAGAAGATTTAAAATATGACTTAACACAAGATCTGGTTTTAACCAAGTCTCTAGAATCTCTTGCATGTGACATGTATTATAGATTTGGGACGTTGCTATGTCCATTCATCATGGGATTAATTACTTTCAATCATATTAATTTTAATCATATTAATTTTAATCAGACTAAAAAAAATGAGCGAGCAGGAGAAGGCTCAACAGGTGAGTGCCCCACAAGTGAATTTACAGGCGAGTGCCCCACAAGTGAATTTTCCACAAGTGAATTTACAGGCGAGTGCCCCACAAGTGAATCCGCAACTGAGTGTCCCGCAGGTGAGTAGTGTTACTAAGTCTAAAAATCCTGGACGTGTTGAGGCCGGTTGTAAACTAGTTGAATACAACAGACTGAAAAAAGCAAACCAAGCAGCAAAACAAAAATTATTAGATAGTAATACAACATCTGCACCAGCACCAGCACTGCCACCAACAACAACACAATCAAACTATAAGATGTATTATTATGTACTGGGAGGTATTGTTGTTGGTGGAGGGCTTTTAGTATACAAGCGCCTAAAGCCATACTTAGCAACAAAGTCACAAACCCCCACAAAAACAGTAAAAGAACCAGCTTCTGCAAAAAAAAGTACAACCTCCTGCTGTAGACCCATTTTTTATATAAATTAGTTTTTTTTAAATGTGTTGTTAAGTACTGGTTAAGTACAAGCTAAGTACTGGTTAAGTACAAGCTAAGTACTGGTTAGGTCAGTTATAACAAGTTAAGTGTAAGTAAAGCGCAAGTTAAGTGCAAGTTAAGTGCAAGTCATGTTAAGTACTAGTTAAGATCTTAAGTTAAGTACTAGTTAAGATCTTAAGTTAAGTACTAGTTAAGTACTAGTTAAGATCTTAAGTTAAGTACTAGTTAAGATCTTAAGTTAAGTACTAGTTAAGATCTTAAGTTAAGTACTAGTTAAGATCTTAAGTTAAGTCGGACAAGTCAGTTCTCCGGGGGGGGGGGGGGGGGGGGGGGGGGCCTATAGCGTATGAAAACTCGGGGTTAACGGAAGTTCGCTTGCTATTGTTAGAGTCTAGTGACTTCTTATTAACAGCAGTTGTGTTTACTTGATGAAGAGTAGAGCGCAGATTAACGTTTGTGTGATAAAATACTTCGCGCTCAAAGAGAGCCTGCTTGTAGTTGTTGTGACTTATTTCTTTTTTTTACAACTTCTTTACCTATGCCCTTAGCTTTCATTGTTACAGAAGTCTGGGTAGCAACGCTATACATCTTTGACCGCAGGCCAACATATTCTAGTATAACCGTCCCATTAAATTCATCCTTCATCTTTCCAATCACTTTCTTGTTCACAGTTGAATGTAAAGGGCTGTCTTTAGGGTAGTCACATGTGTCGTACCATCCATCAGCTCCTTTAGCTACTTCTATTTCCATGTCTTTGTAGAAGTCTTCAGTTGGGATGTCCATAATAAAACTATCAGTGTCTGTGTAAACGGCATTTGATTCTGGGTACAGCGGCTTAAAGTAGTCGTATAGAAATTCTAGCATCAATAACTTTGACAACTCTAACACGGCGAATCCGATAAACACCGGCTTGTCCAACTTCACATTCTGTTTCTTCATCATAACGCCAACCAGGCTATCGCTAAACCGTCTAAAGTCTTGGTAGTTAGGTTTAGAGACCAGCTTAATTGCTTGTTTTTCTTTCGTAACTAATCTTACATCTTTACGATTGTGTACGTTCTCCATGGTTTTGCCAAAACAGCTGTTGTTCATTAGTTTAAAGAAGTCTTTTTCTGAGGCATCAGTGGCCTTGGTTCTAAGATCAGTGTTCTTCATGATGTATGGTCTCATGAAAGGCCCTTGGTCGAAAGTAATTATTCGGTGAACAGCTGTCAGCTTTAACCCGTGTCTTAAGTAAAATTGTAACAGCCTGTAATGGCAGACATATTTAGTTTTGTTAAAGAGGTTAGGCACGAGTTTGGGCGGTTCGGCGGGACTCATCTTTAATCTTTCTGCGGCTAAGGGGAAATCGTTATGAAGGTCATGCAACTCTGCGGGATAATCTAAGTCTGCTTCTAAGATTAGTCCTATTGGATTATCGGGTGTAAGCTGTGATAGCATACTCAACACGGTAGTAACCTCATGAGGCCCATTTATCATTTTAAAGTTTCTTAATGGCAGTGCCTGACTCATGGCCCACCCATACAGATTGTTGGCGTCTAAGTACATCAGATAGTTGGATGGCTTGGTGGGGTCATAATCGTCTAAATACTTGTTGTTGGCCCTGCGGTAAGGATGACAGGCCATGCTAATGCCTCCTCTCAGCCCATCTTCAATCATCTGAAGTGTATCCAGATCCGATATTAAGTCAATCTCAATGTTTGTAGACTTCAAGAATGCATCCCAAGAAAGGCCCGGGGCAGAGATGTACTGTGACGAATCCAGGCCGTAATGTTTCATGCAAGTGGATCTGTAATTTTCAAACACATCTGCCAATAAACACACGTCGGCCATCAAGTATTGGTCGTGATAATCGCCCATCGTTTGGCAGTGTAATTCTGTCCAGGCTTTCTGTGCGTATTCATAGTCAGCGTCAGTTATGCCTCCACCTCTAAGACGGCTGTAAAAGTCTTCCTTAAGCGGCAGCGCCGGCTCGTCAAACCTCTCCCACGAGTCCATGTATTCATAAGGATAGACGCCTTTACGGACTAAAGATGGGTCGAAATATTGTTTGGTTATTGGACAGTCTTGTAGAGATTCTGCTAGTTTGCTTAAACTTGCCATCAGATGCTGGGCAGAGTCATAGAAGGATAAACAGTCTACAGTAAAGGTCATGTACTTTTCTGATGATTGTGCAATACAGCTAACCCTCTTACATTCAGAAGTTATTGCTTGCATGATAAAGTGAGAATCGTAGCCTCGTAAGTTATGAAAGAAGATTGGCAGTTTCCATTTTTCGGGGTCAACCTTGAGTTGAAGATTACAACTGTTGTGTGCCGCCCCTCTGAATTTACCAGTAATGTGATCGTGGTCTCTTACAGTGTCACCTAATAACTTGCATTTGCATATCCAGCAGTGGGTGGCTGATTTATAACGTTCTTCATCTTCGGGAGTCATCTTAATGTCTGAAAGGTTCAGCTGATTGGAGAATTGATTGCGAAGATGGTTCATGTGCTCCAAAAATCGACCAGCTGCGTTGGGGCCTCTGTAAATCTCCGGCTGTGTGTGTCCACCATCTGACCTAACAGCAACAAATGCATAAGAACAGATCTGATGACGAGATAATAAGGTTGTTTTTTGGTCTTGCTGAGGGTTGTAGTACTGCGGCAAGATCGCTTCAAAGTCAGCATAAACCACGTATGGGCTCATCTGCATTTTGTGTACATTCTTAAAACTAACCTTAGACCCTGGTTTGGGCGTAAGAAGTTCGATTTTGCAGTCTACAAAACTTTTAGAATGTTTCTTATGACTGGCAGCTGCTTCTATAGTTGGGATCCTGACCAAACACCTTCTACAAATCTCTTGTTTAGATTTATGCTTTGATGTATATTCTAACAGTCTGCTAATTGATCTGATTAATACATAATGACTCTTTAGGCCGTCTGCAAACAGAATCAAGTCTACATGATTCTCAAGTGACTCGCCAAAAGTGGGAGCGCTGGGAGACATCCTTAGAGGGACTAGATTGTCTACTGGATCCCAGGTGTATACGCTTACGGTTATTGGTTTGTTTTGTTCTTCAAACTGGTCGATACTTTCTATACTCACTGGAAAGTTTATGTTATCAAAGTTCAGGCTATCTTTATACTGCCAATAATTGGAAACTCTCTCTGCATTCTTTTTAACAGGATGTAAATGCGCCAAAACACACCACACGAAACACAAGTTGTCTGAATTTTGTATGTTTAGGACTGCCCATTTAAAAACTAGCTCTCTGGGGAGAGGGATGTAAGAATTGCCGATTATAGGATAGAACTTTGTTTGTTTTAATTTGATTTCGAGGACTGTTCCTTCAGACCAGCCAGAGCCGCGCAATTTCGCTTCTTCACTTGCATGGTTAAACTGTGTAAGCATGTAATCGGCCCAGCCAGGTGTAAAGTCGTAATAGCTGATTACTTCTTTCTGTCTAGTTGAAACCCAGACTTGCATACTACTATCATCGGGGGTTATATATTCAATCAGAATGGCCAACAACACTTTTGCTGGCGGGTTAATTTGAAGAGACCCTGGGATTTTAGAAATAGCATGTGTTACACTTTCCTGAACGTTTGTGGGGTTAATGATGTCCATGTCTAATTCAATGAACATATTGCTTAATGATTTGTTACTACTCAACAACGTGCTGTTGGAAGGTAGTATTTCAGACTCGGACTCACTTGTGCGGCTCATTTTTAACTCACAATATTTACGTAAATTAAAAAAAAATAAAAGTAAGTAAACGCGTTTTTATTCTTCACCCAGGCGTTGCAATACTTCAAGACACCCTAATCTTATAAGAACGCCTGCCAATACTTTAGCTTTTTCTGAATCACTACAGTCAATGTTTAACTCTTTGATTGCTTTGTCAAATAGTTCACTATGATTTTTGATTAAATTGTTTACATCATTCTCAAACCCAGATTTACTAAAATCAATGTTTAACACTTTCATCGTTTCGTCAAATAGTTCATTACAATTTTCTATTAAAATCATTAGATCAGATTCGCCGTGTTTGGCCGCCATTTTTAAATCTAAAAATTAAATAAATAAAAAATAAAACCATGAGTTTAACGCTGGTTAATTATGCAGTGCCCATTGTCGGTGTTATAGTTTATTCAACCCTAGCAAAATGTTTGTTAAGAATAAAACCGCTCAACATGGGGAAGATAGAAGATTCGCCGAAACTAGTTACAACCTTATTTTTAGCTCTAGCAACAAAAGATTATCTGATTAAAAAGCACATAGACAGCCTTTCATATTATGATTATTTTAATTATTTTTTTAGTTAATAAAAAACATGAGCGAAAAAAAGATTATTAATACGATTTACCACTCTGCTGTAATCAGCGGCCTTAGTATAGGATATAGCACGTTAGCAAAAAACATGTTTAAAATGAGGCCGGCTGATCTAGGAAGGTTAGACATTGAGGATGTTGTTAAGGTTATAGCTGTAATAACTGCAGGGATTGCTTCAAAAGACTTTCTTGTTGCCCAGGGGATTATCCCAGAAAACATCAATGCATAGAAAGATTGATTTATAAAAAAGATTAATGCATTTAGGCAGATTGATTTATAAAAAAAGATTCATTCTAGAAAATATTGATTTATAAAAAAAATTCATTCATTTATAAAAAAGATGTCTGGAATAGTTCTGATGGTGGGCGGGGCTATTGTTAATGCATTGGCTTTCTCTGGCAGCAATTATATGTTTAGTAAATTGCGGTCTGATGAAGAGAGAGAACGCCATAACAAGGCAATGGAAGATTTAGCTAAGGCAAGAGACGCTTACGAGAAAAGGAGAATTGCTCACTTAGACTTTATTAATAAAAAGTTAAGAGAACAGGGGCATGCAGAGCACACATTTACAGACGTTGATGAAGCAATGAATGAATATTACTTAGTGACAGGAAAGAAGTTTCTAACATCGCCACCGCCAGAACTGTCTGACTTTTATGAACCATCTAAGGATCAGAAAATGGTAGAAATAGGCTTTATTATAGGCGCTATGGGAGCAATCTTTCTTCTTGCATATTCAATCTAAAAACTATAGTTAAAAATGTAATAAAAACAGTCTCTTATGGACGATACAAAGTACAAAATATATTATTCTCCTGGAGGGTATTGGAAAGGAAAGGCTGCTATTGATAAACTGAGTAAAGCTGCTAGGGTGTCTGAATCAGAAGCGAAAGACTGGCTTTCAAAACAAGCGATCTGGCAAATATATCTGCCTGCCCCCAAAAGAATAATAAGGCCTCGATTCGTTAACTCAGTTCCTAATGACACCCACCAGATGGACTTGTTGTATCTTCCACATGACAAAGTTAGAAGAAAAAAGTTTAAGTATGCTCTTACAGTTGTTGACATGGCTTCAAGGTATAAAGACGCTGAGCCTTTAACGGATAAAAGCTCAACTGCTGTGGCTGTGGCTTAACAACAAATATACATGCGAGGCCCATTAAAGTATCCTAGGCTGATCCAGGTTGATGATGGGAAAGAGTTTAAAGGAGCTGTAAACCAACTGTTTTTAAGACACCGGGTTACAGTTAAGACAGGGATCCCAGGCAACCATCGCTCTCAGGCTCTAGTAGAAAACTTTAATAAAAATCTGGCTGAGCATCTGTTTACCTATCAATATCATAGAGACCTTATGGACAAAACACGCAACACAGAATGGGTCAGGAGACTGCCGGCAGTCTTACGCGCCATGAACAATGAAGAATTTAAAGCAACGGGTCTTAAGCCGGTAAGCGCGATCAAATTGAAAAAAATAAGTATTACTGAAGACATCCAAGGTAATCAAAAACTCTTACCTTTTGGACTAAAAGCAAGATACTTGTATGCTCCTGGAGAGGCGGAGGGCGATGTTAGAATTAGAGCCACAGACCCCATATGGAGCATAGATGTATATGAAGTTGAAAGAATTATGAAAACAGCCCCTCCCGTGTATTATTTAAGAGAAACTCTTTCTTCTACGTCTAAAAGGCCTGCCCCTAAAAGATCGTTTGTTCGCGAA
>JAMYXO010001696.1:0-27893 GCA_033310375.1 Conus canariensis | reverse complement strand
CCCCCCCCCCCCCCCCAACACACACACACACACCCCCACCGCCACTACTCCTCACTCTTTCCCCCACCTTTTCCCTGTACTTTCCCCCCCCCTTTTAAACACACACAACACCCACACCACAACACACACACACACACACACCACACACACACACACGCACGCTGGGCACGCACGCGGCACACACACCACACACACACACGCACGCACGCGCGCGCACACACACACACCACACACACACACACACACACACACACACACACAAACACACACACACAAAAAATGCACACAGCGCGAAACAGTGAAAGCAGAGATACACCAAACATGTCACCTCCTGCTCCCCCCACCCTTCCCCCTTCAGAGAAAGATTAAATGAACCTTCTCGATCAGCAATCTTATTTCCGCCCGCAAACCCCCCTTTTCACTAATCAAATTCTCTCACCCAAAAAAAAATAGCAAAAAACCCTACAAAATTAAAAAAATTTCTAATCCCCGTGAAAGTGGGGTTTGCGGGCAAAAAAAATTTTTCCTGCTCTAGAACCGCACATTTAAACTTTCTCTCTGATTAACGCCCGCGGGATTGAGCCCTTACTATTTTTTTACGCTCTTCTACTTCCAGCACTACCAACAAATCAGAACAAACAACCGGCCTTTCCTCTTGGTTAGTTATTTTTACACACACTGAATTTATAGACCCTGCAACTAATTCTTTAAACCGACTGTTTTCACCAAATGTGCTTAACTGATAATCGCAAAACCCCGCCTTAATTGATGGTAGTACTCTTAGAACTGTAGATGGATGGCCATCAAATAAATTAGTATCTGTTTTTAACTCTTGTAAATGGACATACAACATTGGGTTCACGAGAAAATCAGATGGTTCATTGCTTTCAAATTGATAGATGTCTTCTCTTGTACTAAATTTATAAGATCTGCTAGTACTGTGGAAGCCCAAGATTTTAGCAAGACCTTTAGGAAAAGTGTATTCTCTTTCTTTCTTCTGGTGGAAAATGCACAGTAATTCTGAGGTTTGCTTCGTTAATTTTTAGCAATATGCCTAATTCGATAAATACTTCTTTAAAGAACAAAAGTTGTAATAACCTTCTGGTATTTTTTCATGAGTTATTTGATTGCCCCCTCGTTACTAAATTAATCCAGTTATTCTGAGCTTCTTCAGATATATTAAACCACTTAACTTTAAAACCAATTTCTCTAAGAGCAACCCTACTATCACCGCGCCTATTGTCAATTGGATACTTTAAGAACACACGCGTGTTTTGTTTAGTTATATAAATGTGCATCCTTTTTAAATCCTTTTTTTAAAATCTATTTAAAATGGAGCCTTTTAAATATAATGAAAGTGCCACTTACGACGTAGGGGGGGTTTATGAGCCCAAATCTTTGGACTTTAGTAGCCTAACCATCGCAGTGGATGAATCATATGGCTTTCTAGTCAGACTTGTAAACCCACTAACTAGATATTTAAATCCTCCAATAAAGAGTGATAGAGTGCCATCAGCATGGTCATCCAACCCTATGGCTTTTTTACCAGAATCAGTTAAATTTTGCCATTTACTGCTCAACTACTGGCTGCGGTGTTTCATATGCAAACCATTTATACCACCCCAATCTCTTAGTAAGGTCAGTATATAACTTTCATGTTTATTACCAGTATAGGCGCATACTAACTGAACTACAAGTACCCCTCCCCAACGACAACGCGTTTAATCCATTCAACAGCCCAATGGACAAGAATGCATATGAAAGAATCTGCAACGAATTTAACATTAACCCTTCAAATAACTTTAGACAAAAGTTAGACCGCAATCACGGGTTAGGCACATTGTATTTGTGGGGCACGCATAGAGAATATAATTTTGACTACTGGCCCGGCCACACCTCTTTTAAGCCAAACTCCCAAGTTAGATTGGGATCAATAGAACAAAAACACCCCAATGCTTGGGCAACATTTATCTTAGATGAAAGTAAAGGCCTAACAATGCCAGGAGTGCAAAGACTTAATGACTCCATACGCACGTACGTTTGGTGTCTATTAGGAGCGCAAGCACAGACCAAGTCTAGCATAGTGGATCAATCTACAGGCTTTGACGCCAGAAAACAATTTCTAGCCAATTTAGAAGATGCTATTAACTCTGCTGTTGATTTACCTTCCAGCATACAAAGGTACCAAAACGTTCTTTCACATGCTAGGTCAAAGGTTGACTTTGTTGTGGGTCATGGATTATACATGCTGCCTTCTGACCTCTAGACTACAGATTGGCATGATACAGAATTATAATAATGAAATCCTCATAGCCGGAGACGATCAAAACTTAGGGCACAATCAAGGCTTAAACACAAGGCCCGCACCAGCCATTTTTAAAAAAGTATCTAGCCCAGAACCTGCAGAAAGCGACCCCCGCCAGTTATAAGCAGCCCAGAAAGCGACCCCCCGCCCGTTGATGTACCTCACCCCGACAGACACACTAGCGAAAAGACAGCCCTTGTTGTGTTTTTAACTTTTACTGGATTAGCCATACTTTATTTCACTAAAAATTAAACCGGCAGCCAGCACTCCTAACGTCCACAGATGGTCAGCCATATAACCAGCCACTTTGCCTATGGTAGACAAAACCCAACTAACAACACTGCCTATTATGCCAGGCAGAGCATCAAGCGCTTTGACAGCTAACTTCTTTAATAGTTTGCTAGATGGTGCAATTGTTTTCTAATCCAACTTTTACCAGGCTGAGGCGTTGGAGGCGCTACTGGCCCTGTTGGCGCACTGCCGGTTAATGCATAAACCAGCGTAGAATAGCAAACCCAACGGCTGTTAATATACTAACTATTGTAATTCCCTGCTCTCTGAACAGAGTCCTTATTCTTTCGCTAGCGTAGTATTTTCATAAATCATTTGTTTATAGTTTCTCTGATTCTGTTATTTTGGGTATCTATTTTTTCTCGTTAATATACAACGCCGATAACCTGTTTCCTTTTCTAACCTTAAATTCTGTATTTTCGCCTGTATTCTAGCCTTTTCTTCTAACCCTAAATTGTTATCATCTGCATCAGCCAGCTTATTTTTTCTTCGTCTATCTCTCTCTCTAGCTCATTAAATTTTGCCAAATTGTTTTTTAGTTCTTCGTTTATGTTGTTAAAGTAGACTAACAGACCTGAGGTCACGAGTTCACTTCAGATCCTCGATTCTAGCTTTAAGAGCCTCGTTTCGCCTCAAGCAATGAGGATCACAATTGTTTTTAAAGCCGTTTCTTCTTCAGGACTCAGCTCACCGTTCTCTTTGACTAGGCAATTGAGAACCGCAATTGTTTCTTCATTAAAACTCGTCTCAATTTCTGCTATTAGTTCATCTGCTCTTTGACTTAATTCGTGAAGAGGGATGTTTTGTATTTCAGATCGTGTTGGCAACCCCGCTCCAAGTTCTGTAAAGCACTAACAGCCTCAGACCTTAGATTGCAATAAAGGTTTAACGCCTTTGGTCAGGCAACGGGAGCTCTCTAAGAATTGTGCTCCTGCTTAAAAACTGGTTCGGGTCTGGTTTGTAGTAAGCGTACAAGGTTTCCTTTACTAGTTCTTACATACAAATGATTATTTTTATCCATCTTAAAATCAAAAGCACTGTGGCCTTCTGCGGCTCTAGTCCTATGCTTCTATAGAATGAGTTAATTTTATTTGTTAATAGTTCTGCACGAGCTGTAATAACTCCAGGGGTGTTTCTTCTTCTAATGAAGGGATTAAAGAACGTGCTTCTTCAAGTTCATCTTGCAATGAAGGGCCCGATTCTGTTTCATCTTCTTCTTCAATAGGACTAATCGCGTCAAAATCTCTCATCAGCCATATTTATATATTTATTATTTTTTGTTTTATAAAAAATGAACCCATACGGCTGCGACCTTGATCCATTCAGAAAAGCGAAGGAACCCCACGGCATAAAAGGCATAAGACAGACTGTGCGCGTTGTAAATAATCCATCAACAATTGAGCCCAATGAAATATTAACAGTAAGATTTAGTGACCTTGGGCCTGACGATGTTATAATGCCAGGCACTGCCAGGCTGTCATTCAAAATAGATATTGAGTCGGCGGATCCTAATGCTACTGTCGTTGCTAACCTGGGCAGGGCCATCATTAAAATATGGTAATTAAACTGGAGGTAGAGAAGTCTTCTCACTGAGTAGCGCAGACATTTTTAATCTCTATTCTGATCTATGGCTGCCTAGAACAGAAAGGAAAGACAAAATCTTTCAGGGGATCCAGAGCCCAAACGGTCTTAAGCACAGGCTTAATGCTGCAGATGCAAAGGAAGACGAGGGAGACCAGGCAATAGCGCGAGCATTTAAGAACAGATTTTGCATCCCTCTAGATTTTGAACTGTTAAAAACCCATCAGCCATATTACCAAGGCGCACTAAGAGACAAACTTACTTACGAACTGACATTCAATGACAGCGGTCTGTTATTCTATCAGATGATCCCTTAGCCAAATACACTGTAGTAACATCTCTCTTAATTTTGACGTTGTTACTAACCCCGAACTAGCTAGAATAATCTTAAATCAGTATAAAAGTAGGGCGGTTGTTTACTTTGAAAGAGTTTTACACCACAGTCTAGCGATTAAAAACAAGCAAGACACCGTCTGGGAAATAGCTATAAGCAATTCTTTAAGGTCCCTAAAGGGGGTTCTCTTGCTATTTACTAAACCCTCAGCTCCTTTTCAGAGAGAATCTGAGGTGTTTTACAACCAAAAATTGAACAGTTGTCTTGCACAGTAGATGGCAAGCCTTTTCAGTTGTATTCGGCCTGGACTTTTACCTGACCAACACTTTGATGAAATAAGAAAGTTATTCGCCGGAGGCAGACAGACAAGTCCCATAGCCGATCATGTGTGTAAAAAACTTCACCTTCACGATGTAAGACTCGAAGATTATCTAACAGACAAATATGGACTATGGCTGGATTTTAGATCCACTATGACAACAGACTGCACGGGAGTGGAAGAAGGGTAGGGTCAGATGGCATACTCATACAGATTAATAAGGAAGAGGAGGAGAATGGCCAGATACAAATGCACGTTTTTGTGGTTTATGACGCCCAGCTGAACATTGAAGAAAATAGACTGAAAGAAATAGCCTATTAAAACAGATGGATAGTTTGAACTTTTTGCCTAAAGACCCGCACTGTTCGCTTATTTGCGGGATTACTGGGTGTGGGAAAACTGTCTTCGTGCTTGATTTGTTACAAACAGTCTACAGATTTCATTACGAGTACATTGTTATATTCTGCACAACCATTAAGCACAACAAGTCTTATAAAGAAAGGCAGTTTGTTTGGACAGACGAGAATATATTTTTAGTTGATCCTACTGACAAGCTAAGCGACTGTTTAGAACATTACTATAGGCTATTTGAGGGAACTGAAACGCTGTTTATTATTGATGACTGTTCAGCCGAACAAGACATTGTTAAAAAAAGAAGGACCTCTGTCTAAGCTAGCCTTTAGCGGAAGACACGCATTAGTTTCTGTTTGGCTCTTAACTCAAAAATACAATGCTGTCTTAAAAGACTTTAGATCGCAGTTAAAATCAGTCATCTTATTCTATACTAAGACAGGGATAGTTTTGAAGAATGTTTAAGTGAAAACTATATAATCAGGGACAAGGATGAACTAAAAAAAATAAAAGAGCAGCTAGAA
Organism: Conus canariensis; assembly: GCA_033310375.1. Lineage (NCBI taxonomy): Eukaryota > Metazoa > Mollusca > Gastropoda > Neogastropoda > Conidae > Conus > Conus canariensis. The sequence continues at coordinate 22,188 of JAMYXO010001696.1, read as the reverse complement.
AAATCTAAGCACGCTAAACTATGCTTACGGACTGACCCGCCAGTTCAATACGTTTGCTTATTATAGATTGTTATTAAGATTGTTTATTACAGATTGCACATTAAGATTGCATTACAGATTGTTTAATAATAAATTGTTTTATATTAAAAAAATGTCTCGAGGGCCAGAATCAAAAGCGGAGTTAGCTCCTAAATGCGCTGCAGTAGAGCTAAAAGATCTAGCAGATACAACTGACTTTGATCTAATAGGAGTGGCAGGAAATGTTTATGGATTTGAGTACACCGACGATGGTGTTTACAAACGAACAGAAATTGAAGATAAAAAACGCAGCAATATCCTGCCCTGGAAGAGATAAGAAATCTAAGGGCAAACGATTTTGGCAAACACGAATACAAACTTCATAAACGAGAGAATGCTGGGCGTTGCTTCCTGACATTAACTGGAATTTAAAGTTTGAACTACGAAGCCCCTATGTATACTTTGATAAGAAATACAATTTTAGAAAAGCTTTGAATGAAGGACGCCTTCTTGCTAGCCTAGTCCAGGAACACAACAGAAAAAGCAGATTGAAATAACCAGGCAGGGCTCTGTATATATGCTGCGGAGAAAGAAGTCCTTAGCTGAAGTGGGGGGTGACACCGTCGGCTTAGAGTTTAACCCAAAACTAGAATCACTGCCTAGAAAAATGACGATGCTTTTTCGCTTATTTATTACTCCAAGGGAGTCTGATCCTAGTTTGCCAGAGCATACGTTAATCAGAGGTGTACAAATAAAGTCTGAAAACTTGGGCGGCCCTCTTAGGCTTGTTATTGTTATTACTAAAAACGGGGATGAAATAAACACTTCTGTATCTTCTGACAAAGTTACTGTGATGGTTGACAAAGACAAACTAACAGTACTCGATTTTATTTTCATTAAGTATGTTGATTTTATTGCGTTTTACTCTGTTGATGAAGTGCTGCCAGAAGGGTTAATAAGAAGATATGTACAGGATTAAAAAAATAATCTTGTTTAAAATGGAAGACGGCCAGCAGTTTAGATTAAAGCACATGACTAAGCTTGAAGAGGAAATAGAAAGTGATTTGAACAAGTATAGGGTTACTAGAAAGAAATATGCTAAAGCTTTAAATGTCCTTTCTTATATAATCACCGGCTCATCAGTTGTAGCCGGCTTAAGCACCGGGTCTAGTGTCGCTCTTTTAGCTACTGGAGTTGGGGCACCAATATCCATAGCTTTTGGGAGTGTTGGTTTGGGTTTAGTTGCCATGTCCACGATTGTAAGTGCTGTTTTAAAGAAGCTAACGCCCAAATTACAAAAGCACACTGCCATTGTAGCCCTAGCAACAGCAAAACTTCATTCATTAAGGCTGATTATAAGCAATACATTACTGGATGGAAAAGTAACAGACGAAGAATTTAAACGAGCCATGGCTGACGGCGATGATTACAGACGACAAAAGATCGATCTTCAAAAGAAATGGAGAAAGACTTTTACTTCACAACAGGTAGACGCTGAGGCAATCAGAAAGAACATTGCAAAGCAGAACCTTGCAAACGATCACTAACCAAAAAACGAGCCGATTTTAATTATTGTATTACTTATATATTGATCTTAAAAATGACGACCAAAGTAGTTACAGAGCTTAAAAATATATGCTGCGCCTTAGAGTTAATGATGGAGCTGGGGGCTAATGAAGAAGAGTTAAGAAACAAGTTTGGCGAATTAATTGCGGATCTTTTTGAGCACCAGATATTCGCGAAAGTGTAACCAACGTAATCAGTAAAATGTCAGATTCTTGGCCCAACCCAGTTATAAAGTGTATTGCCATTTTAGTTGATATTATGGCTCCTGATGACGTCGAATTGTCTATTTTTACTAGCTCTGAAGGAGCAGCTATTCAATTTAACTAAATTTTAGTATTTTTTTTTTGTATTACCTCAAATTAGTAAATATTAGCTAAATTTTAGATTTATTTTTTTGTATTACCTATTTATTTGATCTTAAAAATGACGATCACAAAAGCGATGGATGCCAAACCGGTGGAATATGTTCAGCGAATTAGTCATGGACATTATTAACCCCTCAAACGTTCAGAAAGCGTAACACATGCTATCTCTAAAATCCCAGAGTCTCTTCAATTTAACCCGCCAGTAAAAGTGTTGTTGGCCATTCAGATTGAATATATAACCCCCGATGATATAGTATACTAGTCTGGGTTTCAACTAGACAGAAAGAAGTAATGAGTTATTACGACTTTAATTCTGACTGGGCCGATTATATGCTTACACAGTTTAATCATGCGAGTGAAGAAGCGAAATTGCGCGGCTCCGGCTGGTCTGAAGGAACAGTCATTGAAATCAGATAAGACAAGCCAAATACTCTCCTATAGCTGGCAATTCTTACCTTCCTCTCCCAAGAGAGTTAGAGTTAAAACGAGCAGTCCTAAACATACATAATTCAGACAATATGTGTTTTATGTGGTGTGTTTTAGCACACTTACACCCAGTTAAAAATAATGCAAACAGAGTATCTAATTATGAAGCATACAAAGATAGCCTGAACTTTGATAACATAACCTTTCCAGTGAGTGTAGAAAGTATCGACCAGTTTGAAGAGCAAAACAAACCAATAACGTAAGCGTATACACATGGAATTCAGTAGACAATCTAGCCCCTCTAAGGATTTCTCCCAACGCCCCTACTTTAGGCTGAGTCACTTGAGAATCATGTAGACTTGATTCTGTTTACGGACGGTTCCAAGAGCCATTATGTATTAATCAGATCAATTAGCAGACTTCTGGCTTATACTACAATGAACAAATTTAAACAAGAGCTTTGTAGAAGGTGTTTGGTCAGAATCCCATCTATAGAGGCAGCCAACAAACATAAGAAGCATTGTAAAAGTTTTGTAGACTGTAAAATCGAACTTCTTACGCCCCCACCAGGGTCTAAGGTTGGTTTTAAGAATGTACACAAACTGCAGATGAGGCCATACGTAGTCTATGCTGACTTTGAAGCGATTTTGCCACAGTACTACGGCCCTCAACAAGACACAAAAAAACAACCTTATTATCCCGTCATCAGATCTGTTCTTATGCTTTCGTCGTTGTTAGGTCAGATGGCGGACACACACAGCCGGAGATTTACAGAGGTCCCACGCAGCCGATCGATTTTTGGAGCACATGAAGCATCTTCGCAATCAATTCTCTAATCAGCTGAACCTTTCAGACATTAAGATGACTCCCGAAGACCAAAGGCGCTACGAATCACCACCCACTGCTGGATATGCGGCTCAGAGCTAACACCTAATAGTAAAGCAAACCCAACAGTGAGAGACCACGATCACATTACTGGGAAATTCAGAGGGGCTGCGCACACCAGTTGCAATCTTCAACTCAAGGTTGACCCCAAAAAATGGAAGCTGCCAATCTTCTTTCATAACTTGCGGGGCTACGATTCGCACTTTATCATGCAAGCAATAACTTCTGAATGTAAGAGAGTTAGCTGTATTGCACAGTCTTCAGAAAAGTACATGACCTTTACTGTAGGACTGTTTATCCTTCTATGATTCTGCCCAGCATCTGATGGGGAAGTTTAAGTCAAACTAGCAGAATCTCTACAAGACTGTCCAATCACTAAAAAATATTTCGACTCGCTTTAGTCCGTAAAGGCGTCTATCCTTATGAATACATGGACTCGTGGGAGAGGTTTGACGAGCCAGCGCTGCCGCTTAAGGAAGACTTTTACAGCCGTCTTAGAGGTGGAGGCATATCTGACGCTGACTATGAATACGCACAGAAAGCCTGGACAGAATTACACTGCAAACGATGGGCGATTATCACGATCAATACTTGATGGCCGACGTGTGTTTATTGCTGACGTCTTTCAGAATTACAGAGCTACTTGCATGAAACATTACGGTCTAGATTCATCACAGTACATCTCTGCCCCGGGCCTTTCTTGGGACGCATTCTTGAAGTCTACAAACATTCGAGATTGACTTAATATCGGATCTGGATACACTCCAGATGATTGAAGATGGGCTGAGAGGAGGCATTAGCATGGCCTGTCATCCTTACCGCAGAGCCAACAACAAGTATTTAGACGATTATGACCCACCAAACCATCCAACTATCTGATTACTTAGACGCCAACAATCTGTATGGGTGGGCCATGAGTCAGGCACTGCCATTAAGAAACTTTAAAATGATAACAGGACCTCATACGGTTGATCGGGTGTAGGACTATTGTCGCAGCTTACACACGATAATCCAATAGGACTAATCTTAGAAGTAGACTTAGATTATCCCAAAGAATTGTACGGCCCCCATAACGATTTCCCCTTAGCCGCAGAAAGATTAAAGATGAGTCCCACAGAACCGCCCAAACTCGTGCCTAACCTCTTAACAAAACTAAATATGTCTGTCATTATCGACTGTTACAGTTTTACTTAAGACACGGACTGAAACTTACCGCGTTCACAGAATAATTACTTTGACCAAGGAGCCTTTCATGAGACCATACATCATGAAGAACACCGATCTTAGAACTGGCCGACCGACGCTTCAGAAAAAGACTTCTTTAAACTAATGAACAACAGCTGTTTTGGCAAAACGATGGAGAACGTACACAATCGTAAAGATGTAAGATTAGTTACGAAAGAAAAACAAGCAATTAAGCTGGTCTCTAAACCTAATACCAAGACTTTAGACGGATTAGTGACAGCCTAGTTGGAGTTATGATGAAGAAACAGAAAAGTGAAAATTGGAACAAGCCGTGTTTATCGGGTTTGCCGTGCTAGAGCTGTCAAAGTTATTGATGCTTGAATTTCTATACGACTACTTTAAGCCGCTGTACCCAGAATCAAATGTCCTTTACACAGACACTGATAGTTTTATTATGGACATCCCAACTGAAGACTTTTACAAAAGACATGAAATAGAGGTGCCAAAGGAGCTGATGGATGGTACGACACGTGCGAACATCCTAAAGATTCGCCTTTACATTCAACCGTGAACAAGAAGTGATTGGAAAGATGAAGGATGAACTTAATGGGACGATTATACTAGAATATGTTGGCTTACGGGCAAAGATGTATAGTATTGCTACCCAGACTTCTGTAAAAGAAGAAAGCTAAGGGTATAGGTAAAGAAGTTGTCAAAAAAAAAAAAAAGTCACGACGACTACAAGCAGCTCTCTTTGAGCGCAAAGTATTTTATCACACAAACGTTAATCTGCGCTCTACTCTTCATCAAGTAAACACAACTGCTGTTAATAAGAAGTCGCTAGACTCTACCAATAGCAAGCGAACTTCTTTAACCCGAGTTTCATACGCTATAGCCACGGAGAATCGACTTGGCTGACTTAACTAGTACTTAACTAGTACTTTAAACTTAAGTACTTAACTAGTACTTAACTTAAGATCTTAACTAGTACTTTCTTAACTTTACTTAGATACTTAACTATACTTAACTTAAGATCTTAAATGACTTGCACCTAACTTGCCGACTTTACTTACACTTAACTTGTTATAACTGACCTAACCAGTACTTAGCTTGTACTTAACCAGTACTTAACAACACATTTTAAAAAAAACTAATTTATATAAAAATGGGTCTACAGCAGGAGGTTGTACTTTTTTTGCAGAAGCTGTTCTTTTACTGTTTTTGTGGGGGTTTGTGACTTTTTGCTAAGTATGGCTTTAGGCTTGTATGCTAAACAGCCCTCCCCCAACAACAATACTCACCCAGCACATAATAATACATCTTATAGTTTGATTGTGTTGTTGTTGGTGGCGGCGGGCCGTGCTGGTGCTGATGTTGTATTACTATCTAATAATTTTTGTTTGCTGCTTGGTTTGCTTTTTGCAGTCTGTTTATTCAACAAGTTTACGACCGGCCTTCAACACGCCAGGACTTTTAGCTTTAGTAACACTACTCACTTGCGGGACACTCAGTTGTGGATTCACTTGTGGGGCACTCACCTTGTGGGGCACTCGCCTGTAAATTCATTGTGGAGATCATTGTGGGGCACTCGCCTGTGAGTCTTCTCCTGCTCGCTCATTTTTTAGTCTGATTAAAATTAATGATGAAATTAATATGATTGAAAGTAATTACCATGATGAATGGACATAGCAACGTCCCAAATCTATAATACATGTCACATGCAAGAGATTCTAGGGACTTGGTTTAAAACCGGATCTTGTGTTAAGATCATATTTAAATCTTCTTCGAATCAATCGGCGCTAATCTTGCCTACTAACTTAGCATATAAACTAATTATTGTCTGTCCCACCGATCTAACCATTTTTGATCCTATGCTGTGCCTCGTACCTGCGTAATACTTCTCAACGTCTGATGTAGACAATTGCTGAATCTGTTCAATACTTATTCAGTGCCTAAATACTGCCTGGTTTTCCACATGCAGCAGAGAGTATAATCTTTCTTTATGACAGAGGTCTGCTGCCTCCTCACACTTAATAGCTCGTCGCAATCCATTTTAAACTCTTTTTAAAAGGAATAAAATAATAAAACCATGAGTTTAACGCTGGTTAATTATGCAGTGCCATTGTTCGGTGTTATAGTTTATTCAACCCTAGCAAAATGTTTGTTAAGAATAAAACCGCCCAACATGGGAAAGATAGAAGATTCGCCGAAACTAGTTGAAACCTTATTTTTAGCTCTGGCAAACAAAAGATTATCTGATTAAAAAGCACATAGACAGTCTTTCATATTATGATTATTTTAATTATTTTTTTAGTTAATAAAAAACATGAGCAACTGCAAAGATCATCAATACTATTTACCAACTCTGCTGTAATCGGCGGTCTTAGTATAGGATATAGCATGTTAGCAAAAAACATGTTTAAGATGAGGCCGGCTGATCTAGGAAGGTTAGACATTGAGGATGTTTAAGGTTATAGCTGTAATAACGGCGGGGATTGCCTCAAAAGACTTTCTTGTTGCACAGGGGATTATCCCAGAAAACATCAATGCATAGAAAGTATTATTCTAGAAAAATATGATGATTTATAAAAAAAGATTCATTCTAAAAAATATTGATTTATAAAAAAAGATTCATTCATTTATAAAAAGATGTCTGGATTAGTTCTGATGGTGGGAGGAGCTATTGTTAATGCATTGGCTTTCTCTGGCAGCAAATTATATGTTTAGTAAATTGCGGTCTGATGAAGAAGAGAACGCCATAAACAAGGCAATGGAAGATTTAGCTAAGGCAAGAGACGCTTACGAGAAAAGGAGAATTGCTCACTTAGACTTTATTAATAAAAAGTTAAGAGAACAGGGCATGCAGAGCACACATTTACAGACGTTGATGAAGCAATGAATGAATATTACTAGTGACAGGAAAGAAGTTTTCTAACATCGTCCACCCCAGAGCTGTCTGACTTTTATGAACCACTGAGGATCAGAAAATGGTAGAAATATTTTTTCTAGAATGAATCTTTCTATGCATTGATGTTTTCTGGGATAATCCCCTGTGCAACAAAAAGTCTTTTTGAGGCAATCCCGCGCTATTACAGCTAAACCTTAACAACATCCTCAATGTCTAACCTTCCTAGATCAGCCGGCCCTCAATCTTAAACATGTTTTTGCTAACAAGCTAATATCCTATCTAAGACCGCCCGATTACAGCAGAGTGGTAAATATTATTGATGATCTTTGCAGTGCCCATGTTTTTTTATTCACTAAAAAAATAATTAAAATAATCATAATATGAAAGACAGTCTATGTGCTTTTTAATCAGATAATCTTTTGTGCCAGTGCTAAAATAAGGTTGTAAACTAGTTTTTCGCGAATCCTCTATCTTTCCCATGTTGGCGGCTTTATTCTTAACAAACATTTTGCTAGGGTTGAATAAACTATAACACCGACAATGGGCACTGCATAATTAACCAACGTTAAAACACATGGTTTTATTATATTTATTGTTTTTAAAAATAGTTTTAAAAATGAATTGCGACGAGGCTATTAAAGTTTGAGGAGTGCAGCAGACCTCGCCATAAAGAAAGATTATACTCCTCTGGGCTGCAAGTGGAAAACCCAGGCAGTATTTAGGCCACTGCACTAAGTTATTGAACAAATTCAGCAATTGTCTACATCAGACGTTGATAAGTATACGCTAGTACGAGGGCACAGCTAGGATCAAAAATGTTAGATCGTGTGGGCAGACATAATTAGTTTATATGTCTAAGTTAGTAGGCAAGATAGCGCCGATTGATTCAGAAGAAGATTTTTCTTTGAGTTTTTATTTGAAAAAAAGTTTTTGGGGGGTTTAAAAATTAAACATTAAAAAACCCAATTACCCCAAACCCCTTTTTGGGGTTTTTGGGGTTTTGGGGTTTTTTTTAAATTTTTTTTTCCTTTTTTTAAAACAAAAATTTAAAAAATTAAAAACCATTAGCAAAAAAATTTTTTTTTGGGGAAAATTTTTTACCCAGGGGGAAAAAAATTTTAAAGGGGATCAACTTTCCCCAAAAAATAAAAACCACCAAAAAAAAATAAAAAATTAACCCGGTTTTTAAATTTTTTTTTTTTAAAAATTCCCCCAAAATTTAAAAAAACCCCTAAAAAAAAATTTGGGGGAAAACAAAAAATTCCCTAAAGAAAACCCAAACCAATTTTTAAACCCCCCCAAATAAAATATTGGGGAATTACAAATTTTAACAAAAATTTTTTAGAAAAATTGGGGAAATTTTTTGGGTTTTTTTGTTTTTTTTTTTTTTCCCCGGCCCCCTTTTTAACCCCTTTTGATTTTTAAAAAACCCCCTTGGCCCCCCATTTTTTTAAAAACCCTAACTTTTTTAAAAAAAATCCCAAACCAAAACTGGGGGCCCCGGGGGAAACCCAAAATTTATTCCCTTTTTTCCCCAAAAAAAATTCCCCAAAAATTTTTATTTTAAAAAATGTTTTCCGGAAAGGGGTGTTCCCACCCGGGGCCCCCCGGAAAAAAATTTAAAATGCCCCTTTCCCCCCGCCCCGGGGCCCAAAAAAAAAAAAATTGGGGGAAAAAAGGCAAAATTTTTTTTTGGGGGCCCCAAATTTAAAATAAAAACCCCCCAAAAAACCCCCCCAAATTAAGGGGAAAAAAAAAACCCCCCTTTAACCCAAAAAAAAGGGGGGTTTTTTTTTTTTTTCGGGTTTTTTTAAAAAATTAAACCCAAAATTTAAAAAAAAGAGTGGAAATTTAAAAACTGTAAAAAACAAAACCAAGAAAAAAAAACTTTAACGTTGGGTTAATTTTTTAAATTTTTTGGGGGGTTTTTAAAAAAACCCCCGGGGCGGGGGGGAAAACCCCTTTAATCCCTTTAAATTTTTTAAATCAAACCCAAAAGGCGGGAAAAAAAAAACCTTTTTCGGGAAATTTTTTTTTTAAAAAAGGGGGTTTTTTTTTTTGGGTTATTTTTTTTTTTAAAATTTTTTTTTAAAACCCAAAATAAGGGTTTTCAAAATTTTTTTTTGGGGGGTTTTTTCAGTTTTTTTAAAATTTTTCTCCCCCAAAATTTTTTTTTTTAAACTTTTAAAAATTTTTATTTTTCCCATTTAGCCGGTTTTTTTGGGGGGTTTTACAAACCCAAAAAAAATTAAGGTCTGTTTTTCTTTTTCGATTTTTAAAACCCCGGTTTCCCCAAAACCCCAAAGTTAAACCCCCGCCCCCTTCCCCTTTATGGGTTATCAATTTTTAAAATTTTTCCAAAAAATCTAATTTTTTGGGTTTTTGAACCCACTAATTTTTGCCCTCTCCAAAATTTTTTTGATGGCTTTCAATTTTAAAAACCGCGGAAAAAAAGTTTTTAAAAATTTTTTAAAAAAACGGGGGACCTTTTTTAAATGAAATTTTAAAGGGTTGGGGGGGGAAAAAGGGAAGCCTTTTTTTAAAAAAGGTCCCAAATTCAACTAAAATTTTTTGGGGTTTGCAATTTTCCCCCCACCCCTTTTAATTTTTCCAAAAAGAGGGGGGGGAAAACCCCCTTTTGGAGACCCCCCTTTTTAACAGCGGGGTTTCTTGATGAAATGGCCCCGATTCCCCTTTTGGAAAAAACCCCCTTTGGGTCTTTTTAGGGTTGCTTTTTTTTTTTTAAATTTTTCCCCCCCCTTCTTTTCAAAAGTGGTAAAATAACATTTTTGCCAAAAAAATATTAAAAAATTTTCCCCCCCTTTATTCACCCACCCCCAACCTTTCGCCTTGAATGTAAAGGCATTTTTTAATTCCCTTTCCCCTTTAAACCCCGCCCTTTTGGCCCCCTTTTTTTCCATTTTTTAAATTTTATTGGGTTCAAAAAAAATTTTCCTGGAAAACTTTTTTCTGGGATACGTTTAAATTTCGTATAGAATTTCATAATAATTTTTTAAAGGGAACCGTTTAACCCTTTTGTCCAATATTTTTTCTTTATATAAACGCCAAACTGTTGCCTTAAACCTTAAATTGTGTTTTTGCCTTATTCTGTTTTTTTTTCAAACCCCAAAATTTACATTTTTATCGATTTTTCTTCTTCTTTATTCTCCAAAAAGTGTTTTATTGAAAATTTTTTTTAGTTCTTGGTTAATTTTTTAAAGGGTGGTTCTTCAGATGTATGGCCAGACAAGATCTTGGTCGGGTTAATTTTCTGTCTGTTTTAAGACCGGGGTTTCAGAAAATGAGATCATCAATTTTTTGTAAAGACTCTTTTTTAGGGCTCATACGCCTTTTGGGCGGTGGAGATCGATTTTTTTTCTGGGCTAAGGGAAAACTCGTTATTTGTAATTCCTTTGGATAACTAAGTTCTCTTCTATAATTATTCGTGATGGGGGTTGTTCTATTCAGACCGTTAAACTCTCGCATCCTTTTAAAGTTAAAACCAGTTAGGATGGCCATAAATTTCAACTGTTTGGGCCCAAAAACAGGAGTTTAGGATTGGTATTGTAAAATGGTTTATTTTGTTAGCCGTAAAAGAAAAGGGTTTCCTTTCTAGCCACTAAAAATTTTTTTTTTTAAATTTTGGAAAATTAAGCTTGGCTTTGCTTCGAAGGGCAATAAGACACATTAACATGTATGACTTAATCCACTTTGCCTGCCGGCTCTTAATTCTCTTGCAATAAAAACCGGCTCTCAATAGATAATCGGAAAATCGCCCTCTTTTTTAAATTTTGTCAGGCTTCTGTTTTTTTAATTTTTAAATCCTCCCTCCCCCCCAAAAAACCCCCCCCCCCCCCCAAAAATTTCCCCACGTCCTTTTATTATTTTTAAAAAGTTTACAAAATAAAGGGGGAAAATATTTTTTATGAGGGAAGTTTTGAAATCCCATTGCAAACCCCCCAAATGGGGGAAAAAAAAAAAACCCAAAAATATTTTTAAATGGTTTAAAAATTTTCTCAAAGTAGCTCATATAAATGGAACTAGCCCCGAAGAGAAAGAAATTCATTTCCTTTTTGGGGGGGGCAACCTTAAGAAAAATTTGAAAAGGGGGGCCCCCTTGAACCAGAATTTGGACGGGTTTTTTTGTTTTTTAAAAAGGGAATCCAAGCAGGGGGGGTTATTCAAACCCTTTTTTGGGGGCCCCTTTTTTGGGGGTTTTAGAAAGATTAAAATTTTTTTTGTAAAAACACCCGCGGGGGTTTTAAAAGGGGGGGGCCTTTAACAACGCAAGCAAAAAAAAAAAGGGGAAAAAGTTTTTTTTTCCTTTTTCCCCCAAAGTCTTAAAAATCCCAAATCCTAGTTTTTAAAAGGATCTGAGGGTTAAAACAAAAAACCAACCCGGGGGGCGTAAGAAGCGTTTTAATTCTCAAATTTTTCAACCCTTTTTTTTTGGGTTCCGAGGAACCAAACACCCCCCAAAAGTCTTTTTAAAAATTTTTTTTAATGAAAGTCGAATTTCTTTAAACAAATGGCCGGGGAAAACCCCAAACAAAAAGGGGAAAAGGGTTCCAAGGATCGCCTAAAGGGGGGGAGAAAAGGCTAATTGCTTTTTTTGGGTTATCCCGGGGGAAATTTGGGGTTTTTGTTTTAAAAAATCCCAAAACCCATGGAAGGTTTGTTTTTAAAGAGGTTTTTTTTGTTTTTTAAAACCTGTTTGCTTATTTTTAACTTAATTTTCCCAAAAAAATAAAAAATTTCCCAATTAGAAAAGCCCCTTTTAAAAAATTTTTGGAGGGAAGAAAATTAGTAAGTTTTTTTGGTTTTTTAAAATTTTTCAATGTTTTTTTAGAACCGGGACCGCGTTTTTGTTTATCGCGAAAAATTTTTTTAAAAAAATTTGGCCGTCAAAAAAGCAAAACCTATTTCTTTTGCTTTAAAACCCAAAAATAAAAAAACGGGTTTAAATTAATCTTAATGGAAACCAAATTTTACTGGGGGGTTTTAAAATTTTAAAAATTTTTTTAAAATTTTTAAATTTTGGGGGTTTAAAAAATCCATTAACCCTACCCACGGTTTGCTAAATTTTTTTTTTTTTTTTAAATCAAAAAAAAAGGAAATACAAAAAAATTTAAAAAATTTTTTAAAAATTTGAGGAAACAAAAAAAAAAATCAAAAATTTATTTAAAATAAAAGTTTTTCCCGGGGAAAAAAATGACTTAACCCAAAGGAGATTATAATAAAAAAAAAAATTTTTAAAGGGGGAAGAAAAAATTTTTAAAGAAAAAAGGGGAAAATTCCAAAACTGGGAAAAAAACCCAAAATTGCCAAACTTTTCAATTTTTTTTCCAACCCCCCGCTCCCTAACTTAACGACTTTTTTTTTTAATTTGAACCGGGGTTCTTTTTAAGAAATAAATTTTAAAAATTTAAATGGCCCTTTTTTTTTTTAACCGGCAATGGGACCCCTCGGGTTAAAGTTGGAAGAAAAGCCCTTTCTATTTTTTAACCTTTTCCAATTTCCCCTAAGGGCTCTTTTTTTTTTTCCCCCCTTTTTTTTTTATAGAAATGCATGCTTCTAGCTTTCCTGAATCGTTTAGGGTAATGATGTCCATGTTAATATATTTCATGTTTGTATCCTTTGCTTATTTTTAATCTGTTATATACAATCAATAAACCAGTTTGCCTTTCTATCTTAAATTTCATGTATTTTCGCCGTATTTAGCCTTTCTTTCTAACCTAAATTGCTATCATCTGCATCAGCCAGTTTATTTTCTTCTTTTTGTTCTACTCTTTAGTTATGTCAATTTTGCAATTGTTTTTTAGTTCTTACGTTTGATAGTTGGTTAATGCAGTTAACTTTCAACAGACCAGTCAATATCGCGCAGCAATTCAGTACTTAGATCGTCTTTGTCTTTAAGCTTCAAAAGATCCTGTATTTCTATGCTTTAAGAACTTCGGTCTGCAATGTTCTGACAATGGAGGTCATCAATTGTTTGTAAAGCTTTTCTTCATGGGCTCGATCACGTTCTCTGTTTGACTAGCGTGATGAAGATCTCGTCTGTTCTTTTTCAAATGTTTCTTCATAAAATAGTTTAATTTCTGTATTGGCTATTTGCTTTTGTACTAGTTATCTCTCTTGATATAATTCTGAATAAGCATCAATTCTATTTAGATCGTGTTGCAACTCTCGCACTATGCTTGAAAAAGACGCATAAGACCCAGCTTAAGCGCAAATAAGTTTAATGCCTTGGACATTAAAACTAGAAGTCTTCTACCTAAAATTGTACTTCTTTTCAAATCAAGTGGTCATGGTCTGGTTAATTAAAGTGGCCGTACAAGTTTTACTATATTTTTTTAAACAAATGTTATTTTATCTGTTGAAAACTTGGCAGACCTTAAGTTCTCGAGCAATCGCACAAATGGCTATATAATGATAATAATCATAACATTCGTATTTGACTTAATCCTACTACTTTGGCTGCCGCACTGCTCAAGTTTTATTTGCACTTTAGACCGCTTCAATAAAGAATCAATCGCGCCCAAAATGTTCTTATCTTCTTTTCAAGACTTCAATCGCCAAATTCTTCATCAGCCATATTTATATATCTTTTATTTTTTGTTATTATAAAAAATGAACCCATACGGCTGGACTTGATCTTTCAGAAAAGCGAAGGAACCCACGTTTAAAAGGCATCAGACAGACTGTGCGCGTGTAAATAATCTATCAATCAATTGAGCCAATGAAATATTACAGTAAGATTTAGTGCCTTGGGCCTGACGATGTTATATATACGGGCATGCCAGGTTTGTCATTCAAATAGACATTGAGTCGGCGGATCCTAATGCTACTGTCGTTGCTACCCTTGGGCAGGGCCATCATTTAAAAATTGGAAATTAAACTGGAGGGTAGAGAAGTCTTCTCATGAGTAGCGCAGACATTTTTAATCTCTATTCTGACTATGGCTGCTAGAACAGAAAGGAAAGTACAAATCTTACAGGGGTTCCAGAGCCAAAACGGTCTTAAGCACAGGCTTAATGCTGCAGATTGCAAAGGAAGGACGAGGGAGACCTGGCAATAGCGCGAGCATTTAAGAACAGATTTTGCATCCTCTAGATTTTGAACTGTTAAAAACCCATCAACCATATTACCAAGGCGCACTAAGAGACAAATTACTTACGAACTGACATTCATGAAGCGGCTCGGGTTATTCTATCAGATGATCCCTTAGCCAAATACACTGTTAGTAACATCTCTCTTAATTTTGACGTTGTTACTAAACCATGAACTAGCTAGAATAATCTTAAATCAGTATAAAGTAGGGCAGTTGTTTACTTTGAAAGAGTTTTACCCACAGTCTAGCGATTAAAAACAAGCAAGACACGTCTGGGAAATAGCTATAAGCAATTCTTTAAGGTCTCTAAAAGGGGTTCTCTTGCTAACTTAAAACATATTCTTTTCAGAACAATGCCTTTCTTTTAAACCAAATATTAAGCATGTTGCACAGTAGAATGGAACCTTTACGTTGTATTCGCTGGACTTTTACCTGACCAACACTTTGATTAAAAATATCAGGAGTTTACAGACCAAGTATCCCATAGAACGATCAGTGGGGTTAAAAAATTAACTTACTTGTATAAGACTCGAGTATCTTACAGCAATTTGGACTATGGCTGGTTTTAGATCCACGTATGACAACAGACTTCACTGGGATGGACAGGGTATGATCAGATGGCATATCATACAGACTAATAAGGCAAGAGAGGCGAATGGCCAGTACAAATGCACGTTTTTGGGTTTATGACGCCCAGCTGAACATTGAAGAAAATATGACTGAAAGAAATGCTATTTAAAACAGATGGATATTTAGACTTTTTACCTAAAACGCATGTTCGCTATTTGGAACTGGGGTCGTGTGCAAACGGCAATTGTTCTCTTGTTGCTTGATTTGTTATAAAATTTACTAATTTCAAACGACGTACATTGTCTATATTTGCAAAACATTAAGCACATACTAAGTCTTTTAAGAAAGTGATGTTTGTTTGACAACGAGAATGCATTTCTTTAAGTTGATGACCTTATGAACATAGCTTAAGCGACTGTTTACGAATTCGTTCTCAATAGCTATAATGTTTAAGGTGAACTGCAAGTGTTTATATGATACTGTTCAGCCGAACAAAGCTTGTTTAAAACTGATAGTAATGGGAGAATATACTTAACTTAATGAAGCGAGACAGCATAGTTTACTGTTTGAAAGAGCTCTCACTCAAATACACAATGTGTCTTAAAGATTTAAGAGTCAAAAATCAGTCTTTTTATGCTACTTATACTATTCATCAAGGTGCTGGTTATAACAAAACGTGTTTATGAAATTATTTCCTATATCAGAATAGCATTGACTACTATCATCGGAGTCGTAATAATATCTAAAATCCAGCATAACCTATTGCTTACTCGACTATCGTCAAGTGAAGTTTATAACAGTTTGCTATGCTTTATGATTGTTGAAATAATTTCTTATTTCATAAGTTGTGTAAATCCAGCGTAATTATAAGATTGCTTGTAATAATCTAATTTTGTTTAATATTTAAAATATTAAATCAGAAACTGTGACCTTGAGGGCATAGAATCAAAAGCGGAATACGTGTACTCTCATAAATCGCTTATCTTTAGATTTCAAGTAGTACTGAAATAAGAGTTTCATGTATGGCTAGCACTGAAGAATACAACTGACTTTTGATCTAATAATGTAGGGTAGTCAGTGCAGGAATACTGTTTATGGATTTGTAGTACACCGAACGATGGTGTTTACTAACACTGAACTAGAAATTGAAGATAAAAAACGGCAGCAATATCCTCCCCTGGAAACGAGATAAGAGCAATCTAAGGGCATAAACGTAATTTGGCAAACACGATATCAAACTTCCATAAACAGAGAGAATGCTTGGGCGTTGCTTCCCGACATTTACTGGAATTTAAGTTTGAACTTACGAAGCCCACCTAGTATACTTTGATAAGAAATACAATTTTTAGAAAAGCTTTGAATGAAGGACGCCTTCTTGCTAGCCTAGTCCCAGGAACACAACAGAAAAAGCAGTTGAAATAACTAGGCAGGGCTCTGATATATGCTGCGGAGAAAGAAGTCCTTAGGCTGAAGTGGGGGGCGACACCGTCGGTTAGAGTTTAACCCAAAACTAGAATCACTGCCTAGAAAATGACGCTGCTTTTTCGTTTATATTACTCCAGGAGTCTGATCCTAGTTTGCCAGAGCATCGTTTAAATCTAAGCGTACAAATAAGCTGAAACTGGGGCCCTTCTAGTTAAGGTTGAAATTTATAGATCCACTTGCATGAAACTATACGGCTAGATTCATCACAGTACATCTCTGCCCGGGCCTTTCTTGGGACGCATTCTCTGAAGTCTACAAACATTCAGATGACTTAATCTCGGATCTGGATACACTCCAGATGATTGAAGACGGACTGAGAGGAGGCATTAGCATGGCCTGTCATCCTTACCGCAGAGCCCAACAAGTATTTAGACGATTATGATCCAACTAAACCATCCAACATATCTGATGTACTTAGACGCCAACAATCTGTATGGGTGGGCCATGAGCCAGGCACTGCCATTAAGAAACTTTAAAATGATAAACGGGCCTCATGAGGTTGATCGGGTAGTAGGGACTATTGTCAGATCTTACACCGATAATCCAATAGGATAATCTTAGAAGTGGACTTAGATTATCCCGCAGAGTTGCATGACCTTCATAATGATTATCCTCTAGCGGCAGAAAGATTAAAGATGAGTCCCACGAGCCGCCCAAACTCGTGCCTAATCTTCGACACAAGACTAATATGTCTCATTACAGGCTGTTACATTTTACTTAAGACACGGGTTAAACTAGAGCGTTCACCGAATAATTACCTGTGACCAAGAGCCTTTCATGAGACCATACATCATGAAGAACACGACCTTAGAAACTAAGGCCGCTGACGCTTCAGAAAAAGACTTTTTTAAATAATGAACAACAGCTGTTTTGGCAAAACATGGAGAACGTACACAATCGTAAAGATGTAAGATTAGTTACAAAAGAAAAACAAGCATTAACTAGTCTCAAACCTAATATCAAAAAAAAAAAAAAAAAAAAAAAAAAAAAAAAAAAAAAAAAAAAAAAAAAAAAAAAAAAAAAAAAAAAAAAAAAAAAAAAAAAAAAAAAAAAAAAAAAAAAAAAAAAAAAAAAAAAAAAAAAAAAAAAAAAAAAAAAAAAAAAAAAAAAAAAAAAAAAAAAAAAAAAAAAAAAAAAAAAAAAAAAAAAAAAAAAAAAAAAAAAAAAAAAAAAAAAAAAAACTCCATAACCACAAAAACGTGCATTGTATCGCCATTCTCCCCTCTCCTTATTAATCTGTAGAGTATGCATCTGACCCTACCTTCTTCACTCCCGTGCAGTCTGTGTCATAGTGGACTAAAATCCACCATAGCCATATTGTCTGTTAGATATCTTCGAGTCTTACATCGTGAAGTGAAGTTTTTACACACATGATCGCTTGGACTTGCTGTCTGCCTCCGGCGAATAACTTTCTTATTTCATCAAATGTTGGTCGGTAAAAGTCCGGCTGAATACAACTGAAAAGGCTTGCCATCTACGTGCAAGACATGCTCAATTTTTGGTTGTAAAACACCTCAGATTCCTCTGAAAGGAGCTGAGGGTTAGTAAATAGCAAGAAACCCCTAGGACCTTAAAGAATTGCTTATAGCTATTTCCCAGACAGTGTCTTGCTTGTTTTTAATCGCTAGACTGTGGTGTAAAACTCTTTCAAGTAAACAACGCCATTTTATACGATTTAAGATTATTCTAGCAGTTCAGGTAGTACAACTCAAAATAAGAGAGATGTTACTGACAGTGTATTGGCTAGGTCATCTGATAGAAAACAGACCGCCTGTCAATGAATGTCAGTTCGTAAGTAAGTTGTCTCTTAGTGCGCCTTGGTAAATGGTTGATGGGTTTTTAACAGTTCAAAATCTAGAGGGATGCAAAATCTGTTTCTTAAATGCTCGCCTATTGCTGTCCCCTCGTCTTCCTTTGCATCTGCATCATTAAGCCTGTGCTTAAGACGTTTGGGCTCTGGATCCCTGAAAGATTTTGTCTTTCCTTTCTGTTCTAGGCAGCCACAGATCAGAATAGAGATTAAAAATGTCTGCGCTACTAGTGAGAAGACTTCTCTACCTTCCAGTTTAATTACCAATTTTTAATATGGCCCTGCCCAGGTTAGCAACGACAGTGCATTAGGATCCGCCGACTCAATATCTATTTTGAATGACAGCCTGGCAGTGCCTGGCATTATAACATCGTCAGCCCAGGTCACTAAATCTTACTGTTAAATTTCATTGGGCTCAATTGTTGATGGATTATTTACAACGCGCACAGTCTGTCTTATGCCTTTATGCCGTGGGGTCCTTCGCTTTTCTGAATGGATCAAGGTCGCAGCCGTATGGGTTCATTTTTTATAAAACAAAAAATAATAAATATATAAATATGCTGAGAGAGATTTACGGATTGATCCTATTGAAGAGAGAAGATGAAAAGAACGGTCCTTCATTGCAAGATGAACTTGAGAGCGAGATCCTTTATCCCTAGACAGCTAAGATGAGTCTTACCCTAGCCGCAAGAATTTAGGAGTAGCTCTTCAATCCAAACGCAAACTATCGAACAGAATTGAATCATTCTAAAAAGTATAGGCGGAGCTCCAGAAACTTGATCTAAGATTTTGAAGAAAAAACATTTGTATTTAAAACTATAAGAGGAACCTGTACGGTTACTACAAAGCCAACCCACCAGTTTTTAAGTCTAGGAGTCAATTTAGAGAGACTCCTGTTTGACAAAGGCAGTTAAACTTATTCGATCATCTAAGGTCTGAGGCTGTTATGCTTTACAAATGAGCGGGTTGCCAACACGATCTGAAATAGAAAAATCCTCTTCAAAGGTTAAGTCAAAACAGATGAAGCAATAACAAAATTGAGACGAGTTTATAGAAGACATTACCAATTGCGGTTCTCATGCCTAGCAAAGAGAAGGTTAGCTGAGTCCTGAAGAAGAAACAGCTTTAAAACAATTGATGACCTCATTGTCTGACGAGATCTAAAGGAATAGAGGATCTTGAAGCTGAACTCTTGAGATAGCTTAGGTCTTGTCTCTTAACAACTAAACGAAGAACTAAAAAACAATTGGAAAATTTAATACTAAAGAGAGCAGATAACAAGAAAAAAAATAAACTGGCTGATGCAGATGATAACAATTAGGGAGAAGAAAAGGCTAGAATACAGGCGAAAATACAGATTTAAGAAGAAAGGAAACGGTTACGCGTTGTATATTAACAGAGAAAAAATAGATACCCAAATAAGCAGAATCAGAGAAACTATAAACAAAATGATTTATGAAAATACTACGCTAGCAAAAGAATAAGGACTCTGTTCAGAGAGCAGGGGATTACAATAGTTAGTATATTAACGGCCGTTGGGTTTGCTATCTCTACCTGGTTTATGCATTAACCGCAGTGCGCCAACAGGCCAGTACCCTCCAACGCCTCAGCCGTAAAAGTTGGATTAGAAAACAATGCACCATCTGCAAACTTATTAAAGAAGTTAGCTGCAAAGCGCTTGTGCCTGCCTGGCATAATAGGCGTGTTGTTATTGGGTTTTGTCTACCATAGGCAAAGTGCTGGTTATATGGCTGACCATCTGTGGACTTGGAGTGCTGGCTGCCGGTTTAATTTTTAGTAAAATAAAGTATGCAATCCAGTAAAAGTTAAAAACACAACAAGGCCGTCATTTCGCTAGTGTTCTGTCGGGGGAGACATCAACGGGGGGGTCGCTTTCTGGCTGCTTATAACTGGCGGGGGGTCGCTTTCTGCAGGTCTGGCTAGATATTTTTTTTAAAAATGGCTGTGCGGCCTTGTGTTTAAGCCTTGATTGTGTCCTAATTTTGATCGTCTCCGCTATGAGGATTTCCATTATTATAATTCTGTATCATGCCAATCTGCAGTCTAGGTCAGAAGCAGCATGAAAATCCACCCAAAAAGTCACCTTTGACCTAGCATGTGAAAAACGTTTTGGTACCTTGTATGCTGGAAGGTAAATCAACAGCAAGTTAATAGCATCTTCTAATGGCTAGAAATTGTTTCTGGCGTCAAAGCCTGTAGATTGACCACATGCTAGACTTGGTCTGTGCTTCGCTCCTAATAGCACCAAACGTACGTCGTATGGATCATTAAGTCTTTGCACTCCTGCATTGTTAGGCCTTACTTTCATCTAAGATAAATGTTGCCCAAGCATTGGTGTTTTTGTTCTATTGATCCCAATCTAACTTATTTGCTTAAAAGAGGTGTGGCCGGCCAGTAGTCAAAAATATTCTCTACCGGCCCCACAAATACAATGTGCCCAACCCGTGATGCGGCTAACTTTTGTCTAAAGTTATTTGAAGGGTTAATGTTAAATCGTTGCAGATTCTTTCATATGCATTTTGTCCATTGGCTTGAAATGGATTAAACGCGTTGTCGATGGGGAGGGTACTTGTAGTTCATTAGTATGCGCCTATACTGTAATAAACATAAAAGTAATACTGACCTTACTAAGAGTTGGGGTGGTTTAAATGGTTTGCATATAAACACCGCAGCCAGTAGTTGAGCAGTAAACTGCAAAATTTAACTGATCTGGTAAAAGCCATAGGTTGGATGACCATGCTGATGCACTCTATCACTCTTTATTGGAGGATTAAATATCTAGTTAGTGGTTACAAGCCTGACTAGAAAGCCATATGATTCATCCACTGCGATGGTAGGCTACTAAGTCCAAAGATTTTGGCTCATAAACCCCCCTACGTCGTAAGTGCACTTTCATTATATTTAAAAGGCTTCCATTTAAATAGATTTTTAAAAAGATTTAAAAGGATGCACATTATATAACTAACAAAACACGCGTGTTCTAAAGTATCAAATGACAATGGCGCGTGATAGTAGGTGCTCTTAGAGAAATTGGTTTTTAAATAAGTGGTTTAATATATCTGAAGAAGCTCAGAATAACTGGATTAATATTAGTAAGAGGGGCAAAAATAACTCATAAAAATACCAGAAGGTATTACAACTTTTGTTTTTAAAAGAAGTACTTTATCGAATTGGCATATTCTAAAATTAACGAAGCAACCTCAAATTACTATCATTTTCACCAAAGAAAGACGAGAATACACTTTTCCTAAGGCCCTTGCTAGAATCTTGGCTTCCTAGTGAACTTAATAAGAAAGAAAGCTCTCAATTGAAAGTATGAACCATCTGATTTCTCGTGAACCCAATGTTGTATGTCCATTTACAAGAGTTAAAAAACAGATACAATTTATTGATGGCATCCATCTACGTTCTAAGAGTACTCCATCAATTAAGGCGGGGTTTTGCATATCATTAACACATTTGGTGAAACGTCGTTAAAGAATAGTTGCAGGGCTATAAATTCAGTGTGTGTAAAAAAAAACTAACAAGATGGAAACCAGTTTGTTTGTTCTGATTTGTTGAGTGCTGGGAAGAGCGTAAAAAAATGAAGGCTCAATCCGCGGCGTTATCAGAGAGAAAGTTAATGTCGGTTCTAGAGCAGAAATTATTTTGCCCGCAAACCCCCTTTTCACGCGATTAGATTTGTTAATTTTGAGTTTTTAGCTATTTTTGGTAGAAATTTGATTATGTGAAAAGGGGGTTTGCGGCGAAATAAGATTGCTGCAAGAACAACATTTCCTAACAATTGAAAGGTTTCCACCCATTTACCGCTTCATGGGAAGGTGTTGTTTGTTTTGTC
>JAMYXO010001695.1:0-27894 GCA_033310375.1 Conus canariensis | reverse complement strand
TTCTTCTTCGAAAATTAAAAATTGTATGGCTTATCCACAAGAAGCTCTTACGCTTTTTCACTTATATCTCACAAATAGGCAACAATGTGTGAAATTTAATACGACTTTCTCTTCATTTCAAACACTTTCCTATGGCGTCCCACAGGCTCTATCCTGGGTCCCTTACTGTTCACAATTTACATCAATGATCTACCTCTCCATATCGCATCCACTGTGAACTCTTTGTGATGATACAACAATACATACAAATCATTCTGATGTTACTGTTCTTGCACACACTTTACAAGAAAGTGCGGATGATCTCGTGACATGGACTGAACTAAAACACATGTCGCTTCACCCAAAAAAAAACACACTAAATCCATGCTTATCACAACCAGACAAAAAAGACAAAATCTCACTATTACGTTTCCCCCGCGCATCTTAAAGATGAATCTGTTGAACAGGTTACATACCTCAAATTGCTAGGAATCACAATTGATAACAATATTAGTTGGCAAGCTCACATAGCCTCAATGTGCAAAAAGGTCTCTCAGAAAGTCTATCAACTCTCAAAAATCAAACGTTTGCCTCGACCTGCATTCACCCAAGCTCTTTTTTCAGTCTCATGTTCAACCATGCATAGACTATGGGTCTACTCTATGGGACTTGCTAGCACTAATACCCTCAAACCATTGCTAAGCCTACACAAGCGAGCACTCAAATTAGTCCTAAAAAGCAGTAGTCTCCTAGACTCAGACTATAAAAGGTTCAAGTTCTCCACTTAAGTCTGAGATTAGAATACAACAAAGGGTTCATAATGCACAGAATTACGTCTGGGAAGGCACCCTCAACATTAGTTCACAGATTCTCAATTGATTCCTCAAGGACTCTACCCAAACTTCATGTCCCTGTTCCTAGAATGTACTTATTGAAATCCAGTTTAACATATTCAGGTTCCTGTCAATGGAACTCGCTCCCTGAGTCAGCCAAACAACATCAACGCGCCTCAACCTTCAAACACCATTATTTCAACCATCTTATGTGCCAATACTTGCGTACTCCACCGTAAATCCACCACCAACCACTACCACCGTCTTTGCCTTATGTATGAACCTGACTATTAAGAAAGTGTTTTGTACTTAAAATGCATTTGCTATTCTGTTTCGCGCGCGCGCGCGCGCGCGCGCGTGTGTGTGTGTGTGTGTGTGTGTGTGTGTGTGTGTGTGTGTGTGTGTGTGTGTGTGTGTGTGTGTCGTGTGTTGTGTCTGTGTGTGTGTGTGTGTGTTTTCCTACTATCTCTTTCCCTCTTGTCACTATGTCGTAATGCTTGTATTCTTATGCGACTCCCCCCCCCCCTCTCTCTCCCTCTCTCTCTCTCTCTCTCTCTCTCTCTCTCTCTCTCTCTCTCTCTCTCTCGCTCTTACGGTTCTGCTGGAATGACTTGATTTATTATCTGTATGACATCCCCCCCCCCCCCCCTGTACCCGTGGTGACTGAGCTATCATTATGCATTTTTTTCTCATTTGTGCTTTTTTTTTCCTGGTGCTTCAAAATCGATTGTCTTGCATCTCCTTGGTATCTTTTGATTGTCAGATTGTTCTAAACATGCTCTTTCCCGCACCCCACTCTCGCCTCTCCCCCCCCCCCTCCCTCCCTCCTTCCCTCCCTTCCTGCACTCCTTTCGCTCCTGCGTCATATCCCCCCCTCCACCCTCTCTCCCCCTCTCTATCTCATTTTCATAAAAATAATTCCGTATCTCATTTTTTGTTCTACCAACCTTTTTTTGCATGCTTCTTCATTTGCCTCATTGTTATTTTGCATTGTTGACCCAACTCAGGGCGAGGACTGGATGTCATTATTTTGCATTGTTGACCCAACTCAGGGCGAGGACCTGGATTGTCATTATTTTGCATTGTTGACCCAACTCAGGGCGAGGACTGGATGTCATTATTTTGCATTGTTGACCCAACTCAGGGCGAGGGACTGGATGTCATTATTTTGCATTGTTGACCCACTCAGGGCGAGGACTGGATGTCATTATTTTGCATTGTTGACCCTACTCAGGGCGAGGACTGGATGTCATTATTTTGCATTGTTGACCCTACTCAGGGCGAGGACTGGATGTCATTATTTTGCATTGTTGACCCAACTCAGGGCGAGGACTGGATGTCATTATTTTGCATTGTTGACCCAACTCAGGGCGAGGACTGGATGTCATTATTTTGCATTGTTGACCCACTCAGGGCGAGGACTGGATGTCATTATTTTGCATTGTTGACCCAACTCAGGGCGAGGGACTGGATGTCATTATTTTGCATTGTTGACCCTACTCAGGGCGAGGACTGGATGTCATTATTTTGCATTGTTGACCCTACTCAGGGCGAGGACTGGATGTCATTATTTTGCATTGTTGACCCTACTCAGGGCGGAGGACTGGATGTAATTATTTTGCATTGTTGACCCTACTCAGGGCGAGGACTGGATGTCATTATTTTGCATGTGTTGACCCTACTCAGGGCGAGGACTGGATGTCATTATTTTGCATTGTTGACCCAACTCAGGGCGAGGACTGGATGTCATTATTTTGCATTGTTGACCCTACTCAGGGCGAGGACTGGATGTCATTTTTGCTGTTGACCCAACTCAGGCGAGGACTGATGTATTATTTTGCATTGTTGACCCTACTCAGGGCGAGGACTGGATGTATTATTTTGCATTGTTGACCCTACTCAGGGCGAGGACTGGATGTCATTATTTTGCATTGTTGACCCAACTCAGGGCGAGGACTGGATGTCATTATTTTGCATTGTTGACCCAACTCAGGGCGAGGACTGGATGTCATTATTTTGCATTGTTGACCCTACTCAGGGCGAGGACTGGATGTAAGAAAGCACATCAGTGCTTATCTATTATCCTCGTTAATAAAGAATGTTGTTTTGTCCTGTCTTGTCTTCTCTCTCTCTCCTCTCTCTTCTCTCTCTCTCTCCTCTCTCTCTCTCTCTCTCTCTCTGTGGCTCTGTTCTCTCTCTGTGTCTCTCTCTGCGTCTCTCTCTGTGTCTCTCTGGCTTCCTCTCTGTCTCCCTCCCTCCCCCTCTCTCTCTTTCTCTCTCCTTCTCTGTCTGTCTGTCCTCTTTCTCTCTCTCTATCTCATCCTTTCTCTCTGTTTCTCTCTCTCTCTCCCTCTTCTCTCTCTTTTCTCTTTATCTGTCCCTCTGTCTGTCTGTCTGTCTGTCAGTGTCTCTCTGTCCCTCTCTGTATCTCCCCGCTCCCTCTCTCTGTCTCTGCTTTTGTCTCTCTGTCTGTCTCTCTCTCACTGTTTCTCTGTCTCTCTCTCTCTCTCTCTCTCTCTCTCTCTGTCTTCTCTCCTCTCTTCTCTCTCTCTCTCTTGGTCACATAAGAAAAATGTGGCCAGTGCAACTGTGGATGCCAAAGTGAGTCCTTGTTGATGTGCCCAGTCTGCTGGTCAGTGATCGTGCCGACTGTGGAGAACCTCACACAGAGGGTCACCCAAGAGAGGAGACGGACGACACACCTGGTCAGTGATCGTGCCGACTGTGGAGACTCATACTGTGGGTGCAAGCCAAGGACAGTGGAGACCATCGGGGTCAGCCAAGACGGAACACGACACTGGTTAGTGGTCGTGCCGACTGTGGAGAAACCTTGCACTATGGGTCACTCAAGACAGGAGACGGACGAACACCTGGTCAGTGATCGTGCCGACTGTGGAGAACCTCACACTGTGGGTCAGCCAAGACAGGAGACGGACGGACACACTGGTCAGTGATCTCAGTTGAGTTTTGGCCTGCGCTTGTTTTTTCCCCCACTATTAGATTATTCGTCTATGTATTTGTCTGACTTTATTCAAGTTTAAAAGGCTGTGCCAGTCTTGAATAAAAGTGACTCTGTGTTAGGTTTTCTTATGGGAGCAAAAGTTACCCCACTTGTTACTGCATATTGCATACGTCATGTCTGTGTTTGTGTTGCAGACTGAAGAAGACCCTAGGCTGTCGTTGTTCCCTGGGGGGGTGTCTTCGCTGGGCACACGGAGTGGCACAAGAGAGAGAGAGAGAGGAGAGAGATGAGAGAGAGCTGGGCTGACCTGGGATAACGTGTGAGAATGACGTCATCGCTCCGCCCCGCCCTGCCTGCCAATAACAGCAGGTAGGCTTTCACTGGCTTTGAGGCCTGTCCTCTCCCTGTATGTGCGCCGCCCATATTGCATAAGTCAACATGCAGAGACACGCGCGCTCGCGCTCGCGCACGTGCGCACGCATACGCACACACGCACGCACACACGTACGCATGCAACACACACACGCATGAGCGCACGCACGAACGCCACACTCACTCCGTTCACGGACACACACAGGTCTCTCTCTCCCTCTCTCTCTCTCTCTCTCTCCTCTCTCTCTCCTCTCTCTCTCTCTCTCTCAAATCGCTCACTCAGAGTGCGCGCGCGTGCATGTGTGTGTGTATGCTCGTACTTTGCGTGCGTATACGAATGTGTCTGTCTGTCTGTCTAAATGTCTGTCTGTATGTATGTCTCTATGTGTCTGAACGCACGAACGCGCGTTTGTAT
Source organism: Conus canariensis (assembly GCA_033310375.1). Lineage (NCBI taxonomy): Eukaryota > Metazoa > Mollusca > Gastropoda > Neogastropoda > Conidae > Conus > Conus canariensis. Next base: position 23,333 of record JAMYXO010001695.1, on the reverse strand, counting down.
GTTTGTGTCTGTGTCTGTGTGTGTGCGTGCGTGTGCGTGTGTCGCGCGCGTTGTTTGTACATATATATATATATATATGTATGTATGTATGATATGTATGTGTTATGTATGGTGTGTTGTGTGTGGTGTGTGTGTGTGTGTGTGTGTGTGTTGTGGTGTGTGTGTCTGTTGTCTCTCTGTCTATCTACCTGTCTGTCCGTCTATCCGTTATGCCTGTCTAGGAGGCGCGTGCGCGCGCACGCGCTGTGTGTGTGTGTGTGTGTGTTGTGTGTGTGTGTGTGGTGTGTGTGTTGTGTGTGTGTGTGTGTGTGGTGCGTGTGCGTGTGTTCTGTGTCTCTGTCTGTGTGCGTGCGTGCGTGCATATGTGTGTGCGTGTGTGTATGTTCGTCTGTTTGTTTATTTGTTGTCTTTGTTGTCTGTGTCTGTCTGTGTGATAACATGATAACATAGGTGTTGTAAACTGCATCACACTCTTATCTCGCATGATGACATGGATGTCATAAACTGCGTCTGCCCTAGCTGTCTTTCTCTCTTTCCCCTAGCCCTGTCTACTTCCTTTCAATGCGGGTCCCTTACCATTGTCAGTGTGTGTGTGTGGGGTGTGTGTGTGTGTGTGTGTGTGTGTGTGTGTTGTGTGTGTGTGTGTGTGGTGTGTGTATGTGTGCGTGTGCGTGTGTGCGCGTTCCGTTTAGGGCTGATCTGTATGTCTGTTGTCGAAGTCTGTCTGTATGTCTGTTTAGGTCAGATCTGTATGTCTGTTTAGGTCTGATCTGTATGTCTGTTGTCGAAGTCTGTCTGTATGTTTGTTTAGGTCTGATCTGTGTGTCTGTTCAGAGCTGTTCCGCATGATTACCATGGCGATGGTGTGACACCAGATAGATAGGCGACCCCACCCTCCATGAGTCTCCCAACCATGGGTCAATGGGTCCTGCTGCCTTGCAGGCTGCCTTGGAAAAGGCAAAGGCTACGGGAGTAAACCCCTAACGAAAAATCTGGAGTGGAGCCCCCAAGACGGCTTGGTGGTGGACTCCATCATCACTCCGGCAGCTCCTGCAGTCCAGTCGTGGTCAAGATGTTATGCCCTGCATTCCTCTTGACAATAGCGGCTCGGACCGAGAGGGGGGTTGTGGTGTTTGGGCAACCCACGGCCTCCATATACTTCTTTGCCCAGGATTCATTGGCTCCACCTCTCCTTTCTGCTTTCCCAAGTCCTGGGGCGACAGGCGAGTGGCGACGGTGGCAGGGGAAGATGGCACTGGGAGCTGCTAGTCACGGACCTGCACTCGGGCGATTAGGGCAGGATGGTCGTCACTCTACTCACCGGGGCAAGAGTAGGTTTCGCCAGCCACCTTGGCGACGGAGCAGCCCTATTCAGGGATAGCACTGGTCCCCCCTCATGGAGAGGGGCCTAGAAAAGGTGGCCTAAAGAAAGCTTGCCTCATCCCATCCTGTCAACATACCGCAGCAGACCGGACATCTGAAACGCGGTCGAAATCATTCAAAAAGATCCACCACAAAGAATAAACGCACTTCATGTGTTGGAGCCTGGAACACGGACAATGGAACAGGAAGAGCGATAGACCAAAGCGTCGAACCGCACTTGTGGGCCAAGAACTAAATTGTTACAAAGTTGATATTGCTGCACTTAGCGAGACGCTTCTGGCAGATGCTGGAGAAATCAGCGAAGGAGCTGGATACACCATCTTCTGGACAGGAAGGCCCCTGGAGGATAAAAGAGAAGCAGGACTGGGCTTTGCTATCCGCACCTCGCTGATCAAGAACCTAGAGTCTCTCCCAAAGGGAATTGGTGATCGTCTGATGACTATGAGACTGCCTCTCCAAGGAAAGCAGCACCTGACATTCATCAGTGTGTACACCCCCACCTTGACCTACACCCAGGAACAGAAGAAACTGTTCTACCAGAGCCTCTCAAGCTTGCTACGCAGTATCCCAAGCATGACAGGCTTTTATTTTGCGGATTCAACGCTCGTGTGGGCAGGGACTCCCAGTCTTGGCCGAATATTATCGGACCACATGGTGTGGGACAGGAAAAAACTCAAATGGGAAGCTGCTTCTTACACTCTGCGGCGAGTTTGGTTTGACCATCACCAACACACTGTTCCAGCTGCCGGACATCCACAAGGCCACCTGGATGCACCCTCGCTCCAGACACTGGCACTTGATCGACTCTGTGATCACTAGGTGACGTGACATCCAGGATGTCCACATCACAGGAGCATGAGGGGAGTGGACTGCTGGACTGACCACCTGCTGCTGAGGTGCAAAGCTCTCCTCCATTGCTAGCACCCACAGACACCAGAAAGCCAACATCAAGAAGAAGCTGGATGTCCAGAAACTGAATGATCCAGTGACAAGGAAACCTTCGTGACCAGCCTTGCGAACCAGCTCAATAGTTTACCAGATGAAGCTGACTTAGAAAAGGCCTGGGTAAACTTCAGAAACGCAGTCTACGACTCTGCTAGGCTGTCTCTTGGGCACCCAAAGAGGAAACACTAGGACTGGTTCGACAGCAACAACATGGAGGTCGGCAGACTGCTACAGCAGAAGCACAAAGCCCACACAAGCTGACTCGACGACAAACAGTCAACAGCCAAGCATGATCTCTCAAGCATCTCAGAGGCAAAGTCCAGGCTGAGCTGAGACAGATGGAGGACAGTTGGTGGAAAGAGAAGGCTGCAGAGTTACAACAGTACGCTGGTAAGCGCAAACCCCAAGAAGTTCTTTGCAGACCTGAAGACTGTGTATGGCCCCTCCTCCAACGCCATGGCGCCTGTACGGACAGCTGATGGCACTCTGCTTACCGAGAAGAGTGATATTGTACAGCGGTGGTGTGACCACTTCAGCCAGCGTTTCTGAATAGACCATCTCAGATCGATCAGCAAGCGATCTGGGACATGCCCCAACGTCCAGTTTTGACATGGCTTGCGACCCACCGACTACGGAGGAAATCTAGAAGGCGGTCAAGCAGTTCCCAATCGGAAAGGCACCGGGCCCTGATGGCATTCCCCTTGAGATCTTCAAGGATGGTGCAGAGGCCATGGTCGACAAGTTAACGAGCTGATGCAGCAGTTCTGGGGTGAGCGAGCAGTACCACAAGACTTCAGGATGCCAACATCACCCACCTGTACAAGAATAAGGGCGACAGAGCATCATGCGACAACCACAGAGGCATCTCACTATTGAGCATAGCAGGAAAGAATATGGCCCGGGTCATCCTGAATCGCATCATACAACCCTTGCTGGACGATGTCGTCTCCGAGAGCCAGTGTGGCTTCAGAAGCAGCAGGGGGACAATCGACATGATCTTCGCTGTTCACCAGCTGCAAGAGAAGTGCCGGGAACAGAATTAGAATCTCTACATCCTCTTTGTGGACCTGACAAAGGCCTTCGATACCGTCAGTCGCGAGGGTCTGTAGGCTATACTGTCGAAACTTGGCTGCCCACCGAAGTTTGTCAAGATCATACGATATTTCCATGATGACATGATGGCTCGCATAGTGGAAAAAGGCACTGTGTCTGACCCCTTCCCCGTGTCCAACGGAGTGAAGCAAGGATGTGTCCTGGCACCAATCCTGTTCAGCCTTATGTACGCCACAATGCTGTTCTCTGCTCTCTCCAGTACCAACGCGGGGATCAATGTCCGCTACAGATGTGATGGCCGCTTCTTCGACTTAAGGCGCCTGAAGGCCAGAACAAAAGTTCTTGAGGCCCATGTTAGCGACTTCCTGTTTCCGATGACTGTGCACTCGCAGCACTCAACGAACCAGACCTGCAAGAGCTTGCCAGTTGCTTGTCTGCAGCAGCAAAGGCCTTTGGCTTGACGATCAGCCTGCGGAAGACAGAAGTGATGCTAAAACCAGCACCCGCCCTCTCTCCTCCAGAACCAAAGATCGTAATCGAGGACACGACCCTGAACAATCGAGGACACGACCCTTCATCGTGTGGCTTGGATAAAGAAGTGTCGAACAGACTGGCAAAAGCAGGAGCTTCCTTCGGCAGGCTTTGGAACAGTGTGGGGAGAGCGTGGCATCACTCTAAGTACCAAATCGCGGTCTACAGAGCAGTCGTGCTGGCCACGGTGTACACACTGACGGAAACAACTGAAGACTCTGGATCAGTTCCACCTCCGCTGCCTGCGTAAGATCATGGGCATCTCCTGGGAGGACAGGATTTCCAACACAGAAGTGCTTCGCAGAGCAGAGATGCCTGGTATCGAGGCGCTGATCATGAAACACAGTTGAGGTGGGTTGGGCATGTGGTACGAATGGACAACACGCGACTTCCAAAAATGGTCTTCTCTTTCCAAAAATGGTCGTCTCTGAGTTGGCAGCTGGAACAAGGAACACTGGGCGGCCACTCAAACGCTTCAAGGACTGCCTGAAAGTATCACTGGCGGCCTGTGGCATCCCGCTTCATGGCTGGGAAACACTTGCTACAGCCCTGCAGTGCCTGGCGACTTGCTGTTCACCAAGTTGTAAACAGCTTCGAAGAGAGGCGTTTGCAGGAATTGGACCAGAAGCGCCAAGCCCGCAAAGAGAGGAGACCTGACCCAATGACAGCTGTCGCATGCCCAGAGTGCAGACGTATCTGTGTGTCCAGCTTTGGCTTGTGCTCACACATGCAGAGTCACTGACGTCTTCGTCGACCACGACGGGCATCCATGAACGTGTGACACGTTGTGTGGTGTTTGTGACATCTTCTGCCCTGGTCTTCTGTCGGTTAGAAGGTCAGATTCTTCTCATGACCTCTTGCTCCTCATTCTGTCGTCTCTGGCCTTTCGTTCATCCACTGTCTGTCCGTCTGTTGTCTGTCCCTGTCTCTCTCTCGTCTCTCTCTTCTCTCTCTCTCTCTCTCTCTCTCTCTCTCTCCTCTTCTGTGTATCTACTGTTTGGCTGTCTGTCTGTTCGTCTGTCTGTCTGTTGGCCGGCTGTCTGTCTGTCTGTCGTCTGTTTCTCTGTCTGTCTGTCTGTCTGTCTGTCTCTCTTCTCTCTCTCTCTCTCTCTTCTCTCTCTCTGTATCTGCTGTCTGTCCGTCTGTCTGTCTGTCTGTCTGTCTGTCTCTGTCTTTGTCTGTCTCTGTCCGTCTGTCTGTCTGTTTCTCTCTGTGTATCTGCTGTCTGTCCGTTTGTCTGCTTGTCTGTGTTCATCTGTCCATCTGTCTCTGTCTCTCTTTGTCTGTCTGTGTCTCTGTGTCTGTATATCTGTATCTACCGTCTGTCTGACCGTCTATCTGTCAGTTCGTCTGTCTGTTGCCTGTCTGTCTGTCTGTCTGTCTCTTTCTTTCTCTCTCTTTCCTCTCTCTGTCTGTCTGTTCTGTCTGTCTGTGCCTGTGTGTCTCTGTATCTGCTGCCTGTCCGTCTGTCTTTCTGTCTGTCTGTCTCTGTCTTTTGTCTCTGTCTGTCTCTCTCTGTATCTGCTGTTTGTCCGTTTATCTGCTTGTCTGTCTATCCATCTGTCTCTGTCTCTGTCTCTCTCTGTGTCTCTGTCTCTCTCTGTGTCTCTGTCTCTCTCTCTTTTTCTTTGTCTCTGTGTCTGTGTGTCTACTGTCTGTCTGACCGTCTGTCTGTGGATGTCTCTCTCTCTTTTCTCTCTCTCTCTCTCCTCTCTCTCTTTCTCTCTCTCTCTCTCCTCTCTCTCTCTCTCTCTCTGTCTGTATCTGCTGTCTGTCCGTCTGTCTGTCTTTGTCTATGTCTATGTTCTGTCTGTCTGTCTCTCTGTATTGCTGTCTGTCCGTGTGTTTGCGTGTCTGTCTGTCCATCTGTCCATCTGTCTCTGTCTCTCTTCATCTGTCTGTCTGTGTCTGTGTCTCTGTGTATCTGCTGTCTGTCCGTCTGAATATTCATCCGTCTGTCTGTCTGCCTCTGTCTGTCTGTCTGTGTCTGTGTATCTGCTGTTTGTCTGTCTGTCTGTCTGTCTTGTCTGTCTGTCTGTCTCTCTCTCTTGTCTTCAGTCTATATTTCTCTGTCTCTCTGTGTATCCAAACAAAACCAAACACACATTGGAATAATTTCAAGGCCAACAATGCGAAGACTCCTAGAAATTGGGGCAAACTCATACTGGGACTTTCCAGTAACAGACACAAAAGATGAAGCACATGTCAACTGAGATAAGACTTTGAATCTCTCAGGGTCCCCAGCGTATACTGTAGACGTGGGTGCGCTTGTGTGTTTTCATCAGTGTGGTGATGTCAGCATGTTAATTAGAGTGTCCATGGACATCATGAGTGTGCAAGCATTGGTGTGTGCATGTACGTTCGCTCGCTCCTACCCACACATATACACATGTGTGCATGTGCACGTCCACACCGACACACGCGCGCACACACACACACACGCATACACATAAGCGCACAAATGCACACACACGCGCACATGCGCACACACCCACATACAAAGACACACATACACACAGATATGTACACATATAGCCTATATGCAGATACGTGTGCTCACACAAACCCACAAATTACACACACACACACACACACACACACACACACACACACAACACACACACACACACACACACAAGAAAAAAAAATGGTAGGTAGGCACTCAAGGTCTGACCAGCGAGTTGGGCTAATGCGTAGGTCAGACATCCGCTGAGTCGTAGCCACGAGACCTTCTTCAATTGTCTCTTCTTTTTTGTTGATTCATTTATCCATGCGTAGTATGGTCTCAAAACTTAGCGGATGTGGTGTAGCGTATATGGACTAGTCTGCACGCAGTGACGCCTCCTTGATGAAACTGAAACTAAAACTGAATCTGTGTATCTATTGTCAGTCCGTCTGTCTGTCTATCTGTCTCTGTCTTTCTCTCTGTCTCTCTGTGCTTGTGTCTGTCTGTGTATATGTTGTCAGTCCGTCTGTCTGTCTGTCTCTGTTTCTCGGTCTGTATGTCTGTGTGTCTGTCTCTGTCTGTCTGCCTGTCTGTATATCTGCTGTCCGTCCGTCTGTCTGTTTGTCGATCTGTCTTTGTCTCGTTCTCTCTCTGTCTATCTGTCTGTAACCGTGTCTGTGCATCTGCTGTCTGTCCGTCTGTATGTCTGTCTCTCTGTCTCTGTCTGTCCATCTGTATGTCTGTCTGTCTCTGTCTGTCTGTCTGTCTGTCTGTTGCTGTCTGTTGTATGTCTGTCTGTCTCTGTCTCTGTCTCTCTCTCTCTCTCTCTCTCTCTCTCTCTCTCTCTCTCTCTCTCTCCCTCCCTATCTCTCTCTCTGTCTCCTCTCGATGTAATGGTCATGAAAAGATAGAGAGAAAAGACAGTTTATGTGTACAAAAACTTGTTTGGAATCCTGACTACTATGATATGTTTAAAAACGGTCTAATTAGACCCAATTCCATAACTGCTTTGGAGGAAGCCAAACAAATGATAAGTGTAGAGTGTAGATGTTATTGTGTCCAATGCTGTGTTCAATGATACTTTGACAGTGGCTTCAGAATGTATGTTAAAACAACTGAAATTTGGTAGCTTCCCGAAACAGCATGTATGGTTTGACAAAGAGTGCACGACAACAAAAGCGTCCGTAAAAGTTCCCTAAGAATCTTCAGAAATGAGCGATCCAAAGCAAATTTAACTGAGCACTTGGAACAGAAGAAATTCTACGAAGATTTACTGAAAGCTAAGTCCGATATGCATAAAACTGGTCTTAGAGACAAATTATTGAATGCTACCAACGACTCTAAATTGTTTTGGGCTACTCTGAAAAATGTCAGACATAAGCAAAAGAATTCATTGGGGGACATTTCGAAGGAAGACTGGCGAAATCATTTTGCGAATGTTTTTGAAGCAACATTACAGTCACAACCATCGATTGTTTGTGAGGAGAATAATAATGTTGAACATCAAGAAATAAATAGCTTAAACTCGGTTATTACCGGCGAAGAAATCATCGATTCAATTAAACATTTAAAATGCAATAAGGCAGGTGGTCCAGATGGACTAATTCTTGAGGTATTCATTTATTCGTATACATGGATACTGCCTTATTTAGAAGTATTCTTTAACTTTATTTTTACTTCAGCAACCGTATGAACGTGAAATCCTCATGATCCCAACAATTACAGAGGGGTCTCTCTTTTGAATGTATGTAGTAAATTATACAGCTATATTGTAAATAAACGCCTGGCAGATTGGATTGAAGATAAAGGAATCATTGGCGAGGAACAAGCCGGATTTTGAAAAGACCATTGCACTATTGATCATGTCTTTACACTTTTTGCTGCTATTCAAAAACATCTAGCATGAAACAAAAAACTTTACGTCGCTTTCATTGATTTTAGGAAGGCGTTCGATCTCATTTTCCATGCTAAGTTATGGCCTATCATGTTGAAGAACAGAATATCGGGTAAAATGTTAAGTGCTATTCAAAGCATGTACAAGGTGGTAAAAGCGTGCGTTAGATGCGATAGTGGTGCAGGTCTGACTGATTTCTTTTTCTGCCAGAAAGGCTTCAAACAAGGTGAAATTACATGTCCTCTGTTATTCTCAATCATGATAAATGAACTATCACTTGACATAATCCACAACGGTAAACACGGTGTTCAGCTACACCCTGACGTCGTTGAACTATTGATTATTCTTTTTGCAGACGATGTTGCTTTGCTTTCATACACAGTAAAAGGCCTACAACTCCAATCAGATTTACTGAGAAAAAATGCAGACTCGCTTGGCCTTTCGGTTAACCTGGAGAAATCCAATATTGTAGTGTTTAGAAGTGGGGGCTATGTATCTCGCCATGAAAAATGGTTTTACGGTAAATCTGAAATGGAAGTGGGAAACTCGTACAAATATTTAGTCGTATGGCTGACTACACGTTTAAGATCCTCACTCGCCATGCAAAAACAGACAGCAAAGGCAAAACTAGGTATTGTGGAAATATTTAAAACGTTATGGAAGTTAGGAGATGTTTCCCCCTACATTTTCTTTAAATTGTTTGATGCCCAGATAAAACCTATCTAACTCTACGGATCTGAAATCTGGGGAATGTTAGAGCAAATGTATATCGAAAAGGCTCATACATTTGCGTTGAAAAAGTTATTAAAAGTGGCGCCCAGAACACCAAATGACACAGTGTATGGGGAAACAGGTAGAGTACAAATAAGTATAGACGCAAAAACAAACGCTGTCCGATTTTGGATCCGCCTCACAAGAATGAACAATGAAGACTGCACAAGAAAGCTTACAATATGCTTGTAAATCTAGACAGGAATAAAAAAAAAAAAAAAAAAAACGTGCTGGGTATCAGATATCTGCAAGCTGCTTACGATGTACGGTTTTGGTTATGTGTGGCTTAATGGAGATGTGGAAAATGTGCATTGGTTCCTACGACTTTTCAAGGAAAGTTTAACTGATTGTTGGAAACAAGGATGGTGCAGTAGGCTCCAGGAACATGACAGATATTCTATATACAAAACTTTCAAAATGGAGTGACTGACGGCGGAGAACGAAGCAAATTTAGAAAGAGAGGGTGTTAGTTACCGCCAATGACATTGACAAACAAAGCACATGACAAGACACGATGCATTTCAACCACTTGGGTCTTCTTCAGGCGAAAAAATAAATCACATTTAACATTTAAGACAGTACAAACAAAGAACGAAATGACTCATCTGTTGTTAGTCCATGTGGTGGGGAGAATAGCGCTAGGCGGAAATGACAAGGGGGATTATGGGAGAGGAAAAGGGGGGGGGGGGGGTTGTGTGATACGATAGGGTTGTGTGTCTAGTTTAGTGGGGTGGTGTGATATCTTTGTGACGGTTGTGATAATGGTGGATTGATAATAATGGTAAGGGGGGGGGGGGGGGGGGGCAAACTGGGAAAAAAAAATTAAATTATATATAGAAGGGGTAAATAAGTACATGAACAGAAGAAACTTAAAAAAAAAATTAAAAAAAAAAATTAAAAAAAAAAAAAAAATAAATAAATAAATAAAAAAGTTTAGGTGAATAAAATAAATGATTTCGCTGGGTGATGAAAGAGGTGGTGGTAGTTATGTGTGGGTAGTTGTGAAAGGTGTGTGGGTAATGTTAATGAGGGAGGGAAGGGGATGGAAGATAAATGGGTGATAAGGTATGATTGGGAGGGGGGGGGGGGTGAGAGAGAGAGAGAAAAAAAAAAAAGGGGAGGAGGGTAATGTGTGTGTGTGTGGGGGGGGGGGGAGGAAGGGGGGCAAGAGAAGGAGAGCTCATATCTCTTCATCCACTATGGGGTGGGGGGTGGGGGTGGGGGTGGGAGGTTGGGAGGTTCATATTAATTGTGTTGTTTAAAAAAGTAAACAATGCTGTGGGATGATGTTCACTGTAACAGGTGAAATAATGTGTTGGCATCAATATGCTGCTGTTTGTTGAGAGAAGATAGCAGTGATCAATGAAAAACAGGGTATCATGTGTTGCACACCACCACACACACACACACACACACACACACACACACACACACACACACACACACACACACACACACACAAAGGGGGCGGGGGGGGGGAACACATGTAAACAATGTTCTAGGTGAGTTAAGATCGTGTGATCATAGTGAGACTAACTGTGGAAAATTTTTTACACACCACACACACACACACACACACACACACACACACACACACACACACACACCACACACACACACACAAAGAGGGGTAAAAATTATTATCATTAATCAGTCACTGATGGGTGATGATCATATGAGATCAACGGTAGTGTAGGAAGAGATTCTTCTCCGTTCCCTTAGGCAGGAATGGTGGAGGTACTGGCAAGGGCTTCTGTATGGTGAAGGCCCTCCAGTGGTCAATAAGGTTTTGCATTCATCAGTGTGTTGGCAGGCCAGGATTCTTCTTTTGGTGTTGTTGGGACTGTTCCACCGTCATTGGGGCTGCATGGATTAATTGCAGACCCGCCAGGGTGGAGTATTGCAGAGATGTTATGTCATAGTCTGGAGTGCCCGGTCCTCAGTATCACAATGATGGTCTTCTTCGTTTACTTAGGTCGGAATCCTGGAGGTAGTGACGGAGGCTGCTGTATGGTGAAGACCCTCCAGTGGTCAGTATGGTTTTGCACTCATTGGTGAGTTGGCAGGCCAGGTTTCCACTTTGGGCCAAGCTGGGAATGCTCCGCTGTCTCTGGGGCTGCACTGCATTGATGGTTTGAAAGACTCACAGGTGTGGAGTATAGTGGACCTGTCATGTTGAGGTCTGATTTGGGCGTCCGGTAGTATGCATCCCTCTTGTTGAAGTCTGGGTGCTGCTCAAGTCATCTTCCTATTTGTCTCCTTGGAAATATTTTAGATTTATTCCAAGGAGACTACCTTTTACAGTTGGGGCTGCTGTCCTTCCTTTGTCAGTTGGTCAGCTTCTTCATTTCCATATAGTGCAGTGTGAAGGTATTCACTGGATGGGAGTATTGTCAGTGACTGATAATGGTAATAATTTTAAATCAGTAGTACCAAGGTGGTGACCATTGTTATACAAGTGGAAAAATGCAGTGGTGATGGTGCAATGGTGCAAGGTGGGGGGGGCATAGGAAAATACCAAGGACCTGTGGGTGATGCTCACTGGCATGGGTGAGATCAATGGTACTGTAGGATGATAGTCACTGAGGTAAGTGGAATAATAAGGTGGCATTGGTATAATATTGCAGGTTGAGAAAGTGGGTGGAGGGGGGTTGGGGTAGATGACTGGTGGGTGATGGTCATGTTTCATTGGAGATACTGTAGGATGATGATAATTGTTGGTATAAGTGGGATGATGTTGTGGCATGGTGTAAAGTGTCGGTGGGGGAATGGGGCAGGTGTTTAAAGATGGGTGGATGATGATGATGGTAAAGGTGTAGGTATGGTCATAGTGGTGTAGGATGATGGTCATTTTTGTAAAAGGAGTAGGAGAGTGCATTAGTAAGTGTGATAATGCCAGTGGTGGAGTAAAGGAAATGATTATAAAGACTGATGGATGTTGATAGCTGTGATGAGATCTACAGTACTGTAGGGGGGTGGCAGTTGTTATAAGTGAAATAATGTCATGGCATTGATGTAGTAATGCCAGTTGGAAAAAAAAAAAAAAAAAAAAAAAAAAGGGATGAGGAATAATGGATAATTGGTCATTGTCTTGAGTGGGGTAAACAGTGCTATAGGATGTTGTTCATTGCCATAAGTGAAATAGCATGATGGCATTGGCATGATAATGCCAGTTGAGTTTAAAAAAAAAAAAAAAAAAAAAAAAAAAAAAAAAACCAGAACAACACCACCACCACCACCACCACCACAACAACAGCAACTTTGGGGGGGGGGGGGGGGGGGGGCAATGATAAATGACTCGGTTGGTGGTAAAGGTTGTATCTATAGATGAAATTATATCTTATGAGTGGTGGTAATAATGTATATACAAAACGTTTAAATCCGAGTGTTCATTAGAAGCGTATTTTGAGTGCATCAGAAATAAGGCATTAAGGGATATCTTCATGCGATTCAGACTTGGTATCACAGATATAACAACTCATAAATTCTGCTGTTACCCAGATCTTTCCATGGACTTACGTTGCCCGTTATGCAACGTTCAGCTGGATGATGAATTTCATTTTCTTGTTCTACTGTCAGCGTACTGTACAATTGAGAACAAAATATATCCCACGTCACCTGACTCAAAATTCGTCAAAGGAATTATCAATTCTGAATAGCAGGAACTTTATGAATGATATTGCTCGTTTTATTTATCATAGTATGAAATTAAGATTAGCTTGTCAAATTTCGTAAGTTGAATTGATTTTTTTCTTTTTATTCTACCTGGGCTGGTGGCCACGTGTTCAATATCTTTACTGTGTGCGTACATGCCTTTCTCTCGGTTGGTTAGCATGTGTGTGTGTGTGTGTGTGTGTGTGTGTGTGTGTGTGTGTGTGTGTGTGTGTGTGTGTGTGTGAGAGAGAGAGAGAGAGAGAGAGAGAGAGAGAGGAGAGAGAGAGAGAGAGAGAGAGAGAGAGGAATCATTGTGCAAGAGGAAATGTTTCTACTAAAAAACGCAAGATCATAAATCTTAACTCCTCCGCTTACACTAAGAAAGAGGACATAATTTCACACAGGGATCATTTCACTAGATAGTCGCAACGCGAAGCTACTAACATCTGAATCGTTACTAGTACTACTATCTTCTGTAAGCACTACTATCATTTTCATAAGTTAGTAGTATTACTACTATCTTATGAAAATTATAGTAGTGTTTTCAGAAGATAGTAGTACTGGTAACGTTTCAGAAGATAGTCGCTTCACACACGTGCGCCACGCGCTCTCCTCCGGCGGCACGCGATCCTACTTCAATGCTTGTTGTAAGGCAAACTATCGTAGGTGGTTGTTGTATTTGATTGTTTCCGATTTGTTACATGTTACTTGTATCAGTAATATACAAATGTAATTGATAATGAACAAGAAAGGGTATGTTTGGTCACATTTATTGAACAGTACTTTCTACTGCTTCTATTACGCACTGCAAGTCTACAAAACTACTGTTATCATGACATAGAAGTTGATCGATGATTAACAGAAATAAACAAAAAAAAAAAAACAAAAAAAAACAAAAAAAAAAAAAAAAAAACCGGGAAAATGTTTAGTCTTCATTACAGCTGTTAAACATCATCAATATTTTCAGTAGTAGACTACTACTACTAACATTACAACTGCAACATATTTTTTCCTCTTTTGGTTGTTTCTGATTTGTTACATGCTGCTCTACCATTCATGTACAAAAGAAAGGGATAATGAATTGAAAAGGGTATGTTTGGTGACATTTATTTATGTACTTATGTGTATGAAACCACTTTTACCGCCACAAAGAAACCAACGTACAATCAAAACAATACATGAAATGAACACACACACACACACAACCACACACACAACACACACACAACACACACACACACACCCACCACACACACACACCACACACACACACACACACACACAACAAACACACACACACACACATTTACTAAGTATTAGAACTGTTTGAAACAACAGCAATAATTTCTCTTTTAATATTATTTGTAAAACCAACTACAAGTGCTGCTATTACATTTTCCTTCAACTTGGTCTTCTTCTACTACTACTACTTCTACTACTTCGTTCTCAGCTTTCAGACCATTCCGTCGTTTTGACCTTCACTGTTTATCAGTCGATGATGAACCCAAGATGTACCCGTGGGAACACCGCAAAGTGTACGACCATCTGGCCGAAATGCTGGAACTTACCCAGTGTGTGGGTCGTACATATTATGTCCCTAGCACAATAAGGGGCTTTCCCGGCACAAACTGTCGCACATCTTCTCAGCACAAAGTGTCGCACTTTTGCACGAAGTGTCGCATACGACACTTTGTGCAGTTGCGACACTTTGTTGCCGCAACAGACATATCCTCGATTTGACAACAGGTTGCCTCCAAAACCGATTGTGTCAAAAAAGTAAATGAGCGCCAGCAGATCGATTTGATCGATAAGAGGAACGATCAGGTCCACTTCTAGAGAAATCGTTCAGATACATTCTATCAATATTCGACACATTATTATGGTTTAAATGCGCATGCGGGTTTTGACAGTTACTTAATGTGTTGTGCAGGAAGAGCACTTGATCGGTCTCAACTTTGTCCAAACCGCTTGCAATTCTGTTCAGTAGTTTCGAGATACACCATATGAAAATTGCTGAAAAAATGCGCATGCGCGTTTTTGACGATTATTTAATCTAGCGTATCCACTGCAACCAATTAAGTGGATAGAGCACTTCATTTGTCACATTTTCGTTGAGTAGTTTCTGAGATATTCAAGTGAAGAAGAAAAACTTTTTTGGGGGCGTTAAAAGGGTTAATGCTCGCTAAAAGGGTTAACTGAAATATTGTGCATCATCTTCGGGGTACAAAGAATATGTGTACCAATTTTTAAAAGCGATTGGTTCAGCATTTTTTGGCTGTAGCAGTTTCCACACATTTTGGTTGTTTACACACACACACACACACACACACACACACACACCACACCACACAACACACCCCACACACACACACACACACACAACCCCACACCCACCAAACACACACAGAAACTTTTTCACCGTACCGATTGTCTAAGTACTCCCGTTGGGTGTACAAAAGAGCTCATCAGTTAAAAGAGCTCATCAGTTTCACATCAAACATGACAGAATAAAATTAGTTACACAAGCAAAGCATCATTGATAATCCGCGTGCATTTAGGCCTACTACAATTGGTGTTGATGTTTGTTGATATATGATTTTGTGGGGGGTATATATATATAGGCTACACATCCTTTCTTGCACTAATAAGTCATAACAAATCATTACAATCTTGTTATTGGCGACTTTACGGGCAGGGGACGACTTTACGGGCGTCAAAATCCTTCCGTGCGGTCGTCGGCGACTTTTGGGCCCGGCGACCCCACGGGCACCGAAGTCCCTGCCCATATGGTCGCGGCGACTTTATGGGCCGGCGACCATATGGGCACCAACAAGGTCCATGCTTTTGTATTAATGCTTCTGTCTGTGTGAGGGTTTTCATGTTGTTTTTTCTTCTTTATGATTGTGGTCATATTACAGCTCCATGTTACAGCTCTCACCCTTTCTCTGTCTCAGTCTGTCTGTCTGTCTCTTTCTCTCCCTCCCCCCCCTCTCTCTCTCTCTCTCTGTCCTCTGTCTCTCCTCCCTCTTTTATGTCTTTGCCTCTGTCTGTCTGTCTGTCTGTCTGTCTGTCTTTTCTCTCTCTCTCTCTCTCTCTCTCTCACTCTCTCTCTCTTTGCGTTGCACTGTGTGTGTGTGTGTGGTTTTGTTGTGTGTGTGTTTTGTGTGTGTGTGTGTGCGTGTGTGTGCGGCGCGCGCGCGCGCGCGTGCGTGTGTATGTCAGTGTATGTGTGTGTGTGTGTGTGTGTGTGTGTGTGTGTGTGTGTGTGTGTCTTCAAAAGGTCTTCAAAATATAGTCCCTACTGTTAGTACCAGTACTTTGACTACTGGGACTTATACCTACTCCAGTGCTGTAGCCGATAATCCTGCTAGTACTGTCGCTACTTCTTCGCTAGGGGATCTCTCTGCTGAGACCCCACCTGACACGTCCACTCGGATGCGTCAGAGTATGGTTAGGCAACTGTGGGCTTCTGCTGGGTCGTGGATGCCAGAACCCTCTCCTCTCCATGCTTCCCTCGCAAGGAGTATGCCCCGGGGGACTTTCCTCATGGGAAGGTCGAGACCCAAGGGATGGGGCAAACGGGTCCTCCTCCGTGTCGAGAGTGGTGACTCCTGCTCAGGATTTCGCCTCCGTCCTGATGTTTCTGGAGCGACAGCGACGAGAGGATACTACCCCTCCATCGGGAAGAGTTAGATAGGATGGAAGCTCTGTGGAGAGAGGAGACTGCCAGACAGGAAGCTTGTGGAGAGAGGAGACTGCCAGACAGGAAGATCTGCGCAGAGAGGAGGACTGCCAGACAGGGAAGATCTGCGCAGAGAGGAGACGCCAGACAGGAAGAATCTGCGCAGAGAGGGACTGCCAGACAGGAAGATCTGCGAAGGGAAGAGGCTGCCAGAAGGAAACCCTTCGTAAGGAAGAGCTGATCAAGACTGAAGAGCGTTGTCGCAGGAGTTAGCCCTCTGTCGTGGGAAGCAGCACAACGTAGGGAAGAGATGGAACAATTTCTTTCGCGGACTCCCGCATCTGTAAATCAGAGGGTTAATCAACAGGCAAATGATGGAGTTAGAGGCCCAAAATTAAAGCTTCCAGAGTTCAAACCAGTGAGGACATTATGTTCTTGGAGCACTTTGACAAGGTAGCTAGTTCGTAGCAATTGTCCGAGGAACATAAGGCCATGGACCTTTTTTCTGGACTATCAGGTGCTGCCAGGGAGTGTGTGCTTACTCTGAATGAAGGCGCGTCTTATGCAGACATGCAGTTGGCTCTGCGTAAACGTTTCCATCTTACCCAGAAACGTACAGGAGGAAGTTCAGATCCATGAGAAAGAACGACGAGACCTTCGTGCAGTTTGGAGATAGGCTGCGCAAAACGCTAGGCTATTGGCGTCAGTTGGCCAAGCTGGAGCTTGAGGATCTGATCCTCAATGAACAGCTTACCAACACTGTGTCCCCAGAGTTGAGGATCCGTATAGGCGAGACAGCACCAAAGTGAGACTAACTGTGGAAAATTTTTTACACACACACACACACACACACACACACACACACACACACACACACACACACACACACACACACAAAGAGGGGTAAAAATTATTATCATTAATCAGTCACTGATGGGTGATGATCATATGAGATCAACGGTAGTGTAGGAAGAGATTCTTCTCCGTTCCCTTAGGCAGGAATGGTGGAGGTACTGGCAAGGGCTTCTGTATGGTGAAGGCCCTCCAGTGGTCAATAAGGTTTTGCATTCATCAGTGTGTTGGCAGGCCAGGATTCTTCTTTTGGTGTTGTTGGGACTGTTCCACCGTCATTGGGGCTGCATGGATTAATTGCAGACCCGCCAGGGTGGAGTATTGCAGAGATGTTATGTCATAGTCTGGAGTGCCCGGTTCTCAGTATCACAATGATGGTCTTCTTCGTTTACTTAGGTCGGAATCCTGGAGGTAGTGACGGAGGCTGCTGTATGGTGAAGACCCTCCAGTGGTCAGTATGGTTTTGCACTCATTGGTGAGTTGGCAGGCCAGGTTTCCACTTTGGGCCAAGCTGGGAATGCTCCGCTGTCTCTGGGGCTGCACTGCATTGATGGTTTGAAAGACTCACAGGTGTGGAGTATAGTGGACCTGTCATGTTGAGGTCAGGGGAGCCTTATCCTCAGTCCAACAATGTTCACTTGGTCTGATTTGGGCGTCCGGTAGTATGCATCCCTCTTGTTGAAGTCTGGGTGCTGCTCAAGTCATCTTCCTATTTGTCTCCTTGGAAATATTTTAGATTTATTCCAAGGAGACTACCTTTTACAGTTGGGGCTGCTGTCCTTCCTTTGTCAGTTGGTCAGCTTCTTCATTTACATATAGTGCAGTGTGAAGGTATTCACTGGATGGGAGTATTGTCAGTGACTGATAATGGTAATAATTTTAAATCAGTAGTACCAAGGTGGTGACCATTGTTATACAACTTTCTGTTGTTGGTTCTTTCTTGGTCGACTCCATCAGGGATTCGGGAGCATCAACGCTCTTTGTGGACCAGGATTTGGTTCCCCCTGAGGCTCAGCAGGGCGCCAGTCAGTGGGTTGGAGGCTGTTTTTACCTCCACCCGTCCTTCTGTACTTATTCCCATCTCCACCCCCTACTTCCGTGGAGAAGTATGGGCCATCGCGGTGGAGCGACCTCTATATTCCCTTCTCATAGGGAATACCATCACATTTGCAGACAGACGCAGTCAATCTGTGTCTACGGATCTGCCCATACAGGCGTGTTTGGGAGTTACACGCGCGCCAAAGCAAAGAAGCAGGAACAGGAATTGCGTCCTGTTCTACAACCAATCTCTGACGAAGGTCTTGCAAGGGCCGATCCTGCTACCTTGGTTCATCTTCAGGCCAGGGACTTGGATGTCCAACGCTTACAACTGGTGGATCGTCCTGCTCAGTCTGCCCGACATGCCAAGGTGAGCTTTAAGCTCCACAAGGGGATCCTGTTTAGGGTCTTCACTCAGGCAGATTGGGTGGTTAAGCAGTTAGTCGTCCCCCAAGGCTTGAGAGAATCCATTCTCCGGCAGGCCCATGATTCACCCATGGCAGGCCATATGGGCTCAAAGCGGACTCTCGAGCGAGTAAGACAGGACTTTTTCTGGCCGGGAATGAACTTTCAGGTTAGGCGGTACTGCCGCAGTTGTGATGTCTGCCAACGGACAACGCCCAAGGGTCGCTTGACACGTGTTCCCCTAGGATCAGTGCCACTGGTTGGGGAGCCATTCAGCAAGGTTGGTGTTGACCTTGTGGGACCTATTAATCCACCATCCGATCGCGGTCACCGCTACATTTTGGTAGTAGTACACTATGCGACTCGATACCCAGAGGCTGTCCTACTTAGGACTATCGATGCCCCTACTGTTGCTGAAGCTCTCTGGCAGATTTGGACGCGCACTGGCGTGCCCAAGAAATCCTTTCTGACCAGGGAACTCAGTTTCTGTCTGAAACCATGCAGGAGGTAAACACTCTTCTCAATGTTCACAAGGAGACGACGTCACCCTATCATGCGCAGGCCAGTGGCCTTGTCGAGCGCTTTAATGGGACCTTGAAGCCGATGTTGCGTCGCCTGTGTGCAGAGCAACCTCGTGAGTGGGACCGTTTTATCCCTGCCGTGCTGTTCGCCTACAGGGAGGTTCCACAGGAAAGCATGCGCTTTTTCCCTTTCGAACTCCTGCATGGCAGAACAGTACGAGGACCCACCAACATCTTGAAGCAGATGTGGACCCACAACGATATGGAACCTGTCGTCAAGGAGGAGAGTCGATATGTGGTTGATCAGTGTAACCGCATCGCTGACACCTGCCAACTTGCTCAGCAGCATTTGCGGTCGGCAAAAGCCAAGTACGAGGCTTTGTATGACAAGCGCAGCGTTGAGCGTTGGTTCGAGCTGGGTGATGAAGTATTGCTTCTCCTTCCCCAAAAGAAGAACAAGCTACAGCTTGCTTGGCAGGGCCCTTTCGTGGTCTGCAGTCGCGTGGGTGATTGGGATTACCGTATTCAAGTGCGAGGGAAGGAACGTTTGTATCACGCTAACCTCCTGAAAGCATACGTGCGGCGAACTCGGTGCCAGACAGGATACACCCGGACGTTTCTAGAAATCTTTTCACGATGTCCGTCTGCTTTTTTTTCTTCACACCCCCCCACCCAACCCCTTTTCAATTGCACGCATTCTTAGCTAGCTTCGTACACCTCTGAAGTCTCTTTGTTTAAAGAATGATCATGAAAAAAAAATTTTGGGGGGGTTTTTCTTTTTTGATAATTACTACAATTAATTTATCCTTATTTTGTCAGGAAGATCATCTACTTACCAACTTTTTGCAAATATATTATTGCAAGTTGGAAAACCTGTGGAGGAAATTTTAAACTTGATTAGAATTTTTCACAAAAACGATGGAAATGTGGGTGAACGAAGTGGGGTGAAATCGCGTGTCTGGGCAAGAGCATGTCTCCCTACGACACGAAATGTCGCAAAATAATGACGGCATCCAACGGCTTGAATATGAAAAGTTGTGAAAGTTGTGATGTCATGTAGATTTACTTGCCAAGCAAATCGATGAATAAAAATAAGAATTATGTGATTTAACGAACATCAGTTCCAAGTTACAAAAATGAATCTCTCAACACATACTCTAAAAAATAAGTTACCCTAAAAATCAAACTCGCCTCCCGGCAATCTTCCCGAAATGGTTGTGGAATTCTGGTGTGCTGCCCTCTGGCCCACACCAACCCAGCAATGGTACGTCCAGCCTCCGCCCCCGGGGATCGCACGAATGGCCCAGCCCCTTTGGTTGCGGCCTCCTTGTTTCCCAGATTCTAAACCATTTTCCACGGCTAGGTGCGTACCCTTCTTCGTTTCAGACTTCCCTAATCCCTTCAAACGCTGGATCGTTGCAGAGTTTAATCTTCTTGCTGTCCCTTTCAAGCTGCGGGGCCCCTTTTTCCCCCATTTGCCGAAGATCAGTGTTGCTCGGGGCATTGAAGTTAGTTTAGTTGTCAACGAAAGGCAGTTCATTGGTCAACGGAAACAGGGGGCTTTACTTGGAGATATTGCCAATAAACCTGGATAAAGGACATAAAAACGAACGAAATTACGTTTTTGTTAAAGACGTCAAAAAATTTTTTTCGTTCTTTTTTATTCTGACTTGTTCCGTCACACACCCCACAACACACACACCACCACACACACACACACACACCCCCAAAAACAAAAAACACAAAACACCCGGCCACGCACGCACACGCACAACACGAAAAAAAATCACCCCACACAACACACACAACAACACACACACCCCACACACACAAAAACCCCCAAAAACACAGTGGTTGTAGAGGAGGTGGATGGAAGAAGATGGTTGTAGGGGAAAGAGGGGATGGTCCCCGACTGTTTTGAACAAGTTCAGGAAGGTGCTGTTGCTGAACTGTGGGAGCTTCGCAGAAAAAAGACGTGGTTGGCCTCTTGAGCACATGCGGGGGGGTTTCCCTCCAAACTTGAAAATTTACTGTGTCGAAGTATTGTAGGTGCGCACAATGCGCACTTCCTCTTCCTTGATGACAAGTGGGGGCTTTGGGTTCCTGCAGAAGTCGATGGGAATTCCTCTGTCTTGGTGACATTGAGCTGAAGGAATTTCCCCGTCGCACCAGTCCACCAATTGTGATGCCTCTCGGTTTTTGGTTTATCAGGTCGTGCATCAGCCTGAAGCGAGTGTATATGCGAACTTGATCTGCAGTTGATCCCCTTCCTGGTGCGGCGTCAGCTGTGTGAGGGTTTTATAGGGCATGCGACAGAACACACCCTGTGGGGCTCTGTTTGGTCACCAGGACACAGAGACAACCCGGCCCCTACGACTTGCTGTGGTTTTCAGTCAGGAACTGAAAAACCATTTTATGATTCGGGGGTTTTAAAAGCCATGGCCCGTAGTTTCCCACGAGGAGGAAAAAGGGGGTGAATGGTGTTTGGGGGGGGCTTGAAAATCCACAGCAGAACCCCGGGCGAAAGTCCTAGCCTATCAGGGTGCTGGTGGGGTGGGGCAGCATTGTCAGGATGGCATCTTTTGTGCTCACCCTGGTTTTAGGCGAACTGCAGTGGATCTTTTGGTCTTCGTCTCTCCCTGAGGTTGGGACAAATTCCCCGTACATTTCATGGGGGTGTGTTAGCGCCACTGGTCTGCAGTCTTGAGCTGACTGAAAACTTTCTTCTTTGGACGGGAAAGTTTTTGGATGACCTCCATAATCGCGAAACATGGGCCCTTTCCCGAAATGATCGCTGGAACAGCTCTCTGAAGACATGGGCCAAGGGGTTTCTGCAGGTTTCAGTCCAACTGCTGATGTATCCCCGGCCGGGCACTTTGACATTCGCTTCCGAACAGTCTGGGACTTCCTCTCCACTGTGGGCCCTGGGGATCCCCGGGAGCTGGGCACCCCGTCCCGGGGCGTGCTGCTCAAAGCTGAAGTCCCGTGGTCAAAAAGTGTTAGAAAAACATTCAGTACATTGGCCAATCCCTTCTATCTGCTCTCAGTTCAGTTTCTTGGGCCTGTTCCCTGTTATGGCGGGTGTTTGCCAGCCTTCTGGAGCACTTGCCCGGGAAATTTCCCCGAGTTTTGCAGAGTACTTCTTTCCTCCGATCCTCTTGTCGTTTTTCTTCTAGGTGGAGATATTCCTGGTGTCTTTTCTTTCAGAAATGACTTTCTCCTTTTAGCAGCTGTTTCAGGTCCCTTTGGGGATCCAGGGCGAGTTGGGTACGCTTGTCTCCATTGTTGAGTACCATCCCCCGCAAAAGTTGATGTAGCTGGGACCGTCATTTTCTTGTCTAGGGGGGGTCTCTGGTTTCCCGAAACACTCCCCGTCTTTTTATTCAAAACAGGCGTGTTTTTGTTTGGGGGGTGTGTGTGTGTGTGTGTGTGTGTGGTGGGGGGGTTTTTTTTTGTGTGTGTGTGTGTGTGTGTGTGTGTGGATTTTTTTCTGCTTTGGGCGTAGCTGCGTATTTGTGCCCGGGCCGTACGTTTTGGAGCGTACCACTATAATTCTTTTAGTTTTTCCCTTTTTTGGCCCCCAAATCATATCTGCAGGACTCTATCCACGTGTGATTTGAAGCTCCCTGATGTTAAAACACAAAATAGCAAAAAAAAACAAATTTTAAGAAAAAGAAAAAAAAAAAAAAGGTACCCGGGAAGAATCTATATTCTCTTCCCTTTATTCGGGGACGTGTGAAACATACTTTTACGAAGGAATTTGAAGTTATAAAAGAAAGAAAAAAACAAATACTTCTCCTGCGAAAATGTTCAATTTTTTTCGTAGAAAATTTTTAGTTGTAAATTAAATTTGCGATGATCTGCATTCCCCTTAGATAACTCCCGCTTTTTTGGCATTGTCGCTGGGCCACTATTTCACCCCCTTTTTTACGTGTGGTTAAAATAACTTGTAGTGTTTTGTGCAATCTTTGTGACAAAGCGCAAAAAAGGAAGAAAAAAAAATTTACAGTGAGATGGGGCAGGCGGGAAACTGACCAAACTAACAGAGAAAAGGGCTGTTCTGTACGTTGGACAAGAAGAAAAAAGATAGGGGCAAAAAAAGACAAAACAAAAAAACGACGCGTTTCGGACTTTTTTGGGGCCCTTTTCTTCAGGGGC